>JAASFW010000333.1:0-22703 GCA_023334005.1 Globisporangium orthogonon | reverse complement strand
TCTCACGCGGCACACATTCGACACCGGGAGTTCGATCACTGTGGCAGGTGCTTGAGAACTGGTTGCAGGCTTTGGGGTCGTAGTCGGAACTGGTGGTGGTGGTGGTGGTGCCGAAGTTGTCGCGACCGGCGGTGCTAGCGTCTGTGCTAGTGCACGCATCCGAGCATCTTCACCAGTATCAGCAAAGAATGGTTAGAGCTCTGTACCTGGACGACAACGCTCGCTGCGTTCTTGATCGAGAACCACGGAGCTGGTGGAGATGCACGGTTGGCTCTCTCGGCTCAGAAGACAATTGGTGCGCGCGTGAGTTCAAGTATACATTGAGCCTCCTCACAGTGAGCCTCGCCAACTGCGTCCGTCGTTCATGTCGCTCTTTTTTACAGGAGTTGGTAGTCGTTTGTTCGTTCGTTCACTTGCGCGTCAGTGTTCATCATGCCCAGGAGCCCGACCGAGTTCGCCGAGTTAGCACGGAGTCTCGAGCCGCAGCCCGTCCAGACACCAGATCTCGTTGTTGCTGCTGGTGGTGGTGGCGTCGGACTCGATGTCTGTCGAAGAGGGGAGATCAAAATCGTCGACGTTCAGCGACGTGATGTCCGCCGCCGAGAAGCGGCTTAGCACCTGCACGTCTTGCGAGTGGAGCGTCAGCGTCGGGTACAACTCGCTGTGCGGCGGGAACGGCAGCACGAACTCCATTACGCGCTTCGTCTCGTCGCGGAGCGCCACACCGTTCACGCTGAACCGCACGAGTGCAAGCGTCGTGCAGCCTGTCGTCGTCGTCGTCGTCGTCGCGGCCTCTGCCACTGCCTGCTGCGCACTCGAGCGAACCTCGCGGTGCTCGGCGGCGCGGTCAACGACCTTCACGAGCACGCCAACTGTCGCTTCGTAGTCAAAGCCGACGTTCACGGAAACAAAATTGCGGCGCTCGGAGCCCACGAGCACGTGTCCCACCGAATAAAAGCCAAGCTGGCGAGATAGCGCAACGCAGCAGGGGAAATGGGCGAGCGTCAGTGGCGTGCGCGAGTCTTTGAGTAGCAGGCAGTTGGCGTACCGAGTACTTGGCCGCCCCCACGAGCGTGTTTAACGGCATCGAGCGCGTCGACAGGCCGATGCAAACGCTGGGTTCCCCTCCCCCTCCTCCTCCTCCTCCTCCTGCTGCTGTAGCTTTGTTTCGCGAGGTCTCGAGCAGATTGCGAGTCGCTCGCCCGGGGATCCCCCGAAATGGCGACTTGGGCTGGCTCACCGTCATCTCAAAGTACGTGTAGCGGTTCTTGGGAATCGGCACGGTGGCTCGCACGCTCCGGTGCATTCCCGGCCCCACCTGCAGCACCCGAAAGAAGGAAGGTAAGCGAAAGTAAACACAGCATGGAGAGCACCAAAGCACGGCTTTCTTGGTTACCTTGGTGGCGCAGTGCTTCCCACACGATAAATAGATCTCCTCGTTGCAGTCCTGGACGTTGAAGCGCGGTACACGGAGTGGTCGCTCGCCGGTGAGCGTCGCGGCGCGCTCCTGGCGCAGTCGGTCCCGCGCCTGATACAGGACGTCGTCCGAGAAGTTGGAGAACGCGAGCTGCACGCGCTTCCGCGCGATCGGCGACACGGGGATCGACCGTGGCGAGGAGGACGACACGTGCACTGCTGTCGAGGAAAAAGCAGGAGCGTCGCCTCGCGAGCCCGCGCTGCGTTCCGGGCGGCGGCTCGGCAGCGCGTGCTCGGGCGGCAGGCGCACGGTTGCCTCGAAGGACCGCAGCGGGATCTGGAAGTGCATCACACGCTGTATCCTGCGGTTGATGTTCATGGGCACGACGCACTCCTTCTCGCGGTATTCGAGCACGACCGCGGTCACTGCCAATAGAGAGAGACGGGCCCGCGTCAGACTCAGGCCGCTGAGCACTTCAACAACGCGTGACGACGGACGCACGGCTCGGGTCGTCCATGTAGCTCTCGAGCTTCTGCTTCTGACGCACGTGACTGCCTCTGCGCGGCGACGAGTCGCGCACGTCGCGCGCCGAGAGCCCGAGCGTGTCGTCTACGAGTTGGAAGACGCGGCCGAGCAGCGCGCACGCCGTCGACACACCCGGCAGGCTCATCACGAGGATGAAGATGCCGCGGCACACGCTCAGCGAGCCGGCGAGCACGAGGCGGTTCACCGACTTGGTCACTGCGCGTGATTGCGTGACGTCAGCACCGTCGAGCAGCCCGGAGTCGGACGAACGCCATGACGCAATCTGTTACAAAGTACTACCTTCGACCAGCCAGTGCACGAGCCCGTGCACTTCCTCAGGCTGGGCAACGTCCCACAGGTCGCTCTCCGCGAGCGCGTCGCCCACGCGTGCCGCGTGACGCAGCTTCTCGCGCGTGGGCGACACCGCGAGCGAGCGGTCGGCCATCTTGGCGAGCTTGCGCTTGAGCTCCTTGACGAGCGAGCTCGGCAGCCGCAGGCGCTCCTGCAGTCGGTCGAGCGCCTCGAGTAGCCCCACGCAGATGAGCAGCAGCTGCGAAAAAGTCGCACGTATAGCATTGTGAGCTTGTTACATTCACGGGTGGTGTCAATCCGCCCTCGCTCCCTCCCTTCCTCCCTCCCTCTTTCAGCCAATTTGTAGCACGCACGTTGTCCTTCGTTTCATGCACCGAGCGCAGCGCCAGCGAGCAGACGCGCGCGCCGGCGC
Organism: Globisporangium orthogonon; assembly: GCA_023334005.1. Lineage (NCBI taxonomy): Eukaryota > Oomycota > Peronosporomycetes > Pythiales > Pythiaceae > Globisporangium > Globisporangium orthogonon. Next base: position 20,037 of record JAASFW010000333.1, on the reverse strand, counting down.
CGCCTAGCGTCGTCGCGCGCTGCGTCGCCGCCGCCGCCTTGGTCATCGCGGCTCCTTTGTCTTGTTTTCAGTATACTTCTTTGGTTCCTTCTCGAGGATCGCTAAAAGTTACATTTGCTAAGTTCAACACGGAAATGCTACTTCAGTAACTTCTTGCGAGGTCATTCTCTCCAGGAAGCTCTTCTCGCTTTATCAGCATTGTGGCACAAAAACAATGGCTCCACGAGCTAGCAACATCAAATTAAACATGTTACTTTACTACAGACAGCTAAGAGCTCGGGTATCATATCTTGGAGATTGGCAGGAAGATAGGCAGGCACAACCGCATGGTGGGGAGCGCGCAAATGAAGGTTGTGGAGTTCGAGACGCCATCGCTGTCCATCGATGGCACAGCCAGCCGCAACCATCTTGGGCTCGACATCGAAGCGAGGCACTGGTGACGACCATGACGGAGCAGCGCCGGATGCCCACATCGCAGTCCAAGGAACAAACGGCGTGTCAACACGTTCATGAGCGCCTGGTCAAAGTCGACGACTTCATCATGCGGTCATCTAGATACTGGAATGGGGTGTCTGGAACGGATCACTTGATCGTCAAAGACTTGGGAACGAACGTCAGAGAGATAGCCGATAAATACTAAACTCCGGTTCGAGTGGACTCCCTGGACTGCTACCGCGTGCCCACACTGGTGGTGTTCATGCTCGGATGCCCGATAACCACTCCATTTCACACATCCGATCTCCTTGACGCCCAGTCTGAGATACAACAAAACCTGCACGGAACTTCGCGCCTTAGCTGGTCGCTGCCAACGCGCGCGCGGCGGCGCGAATCTCGCTGCTGAACTGGACGAGCCGGATCAACTCCACGAGCCGCGCTTCCTCGCTTTCGCGCACCACCTGCTCAGCTGCGGCGACCATCGCCCCCAAGCGGCCCACCTCCTCGAACGGAGTGCCTGTCTTCATGCTGATCGCCTCCTCCATGTGATGCTTCAGCTGGCGGATCTCGAATCGCTTGCCGCGAATGATCGCCTCGAGCTGCGCGCATCGCCGGTGACTCGCAGCCTGGATGTGCGGAATGTCGACGCTCGATGCGTCGAGCAGCGCATTCAGCTCGGCGCGGTCCTGCTTCAGATACACGACAAGTCGTGCCACAGCCGCGTTGCGGTTTTGCGTCTCCGCCACGATGCTGCTCTTCACCTGCGCGGCCACATTGCTGAACTGGACCACTTCATTCATGTTCGCCGACCGGTTCGTAAGCAGGTCCTTGATCTGTTTCTGGATCACCACCACCTCCTGTTCGTAGTTGAAGATCGCCTCGCTCAGACGGTTGTACTCACTCACCATCATGCGCTTAATTGGGTCCTCAAAGGCGTCGCTCATGTCGTCGTCTTCGAGTATGACGCTGTCTCCGACAGTGCTGCCCCCAGTCGCTGTTGTCAGCGACGGTACTGCTGCCTGGAGCCACGCACTGTTCCCGCGCCTCGCCGCCTGCTCTGATACACCGAGCTGTCCAAGCGAAGGAGAAAACAGACGTTCGGACTTGACACCGTCGGCCTCGTCGTCGTCCTCGGTCAGATCGACAATAACGCTGCTACTGCTACTGGCGCTTGCGATTAGAGCAGCAGGCACTGGCGTTGGTACCGGCGTCTCAATGTCGAGTTTCATCGATGAACTTGCCGGTTCGCGCGGCAGCTCCACCAGCGGCGATTTAGATGCTGGTGCTGAAGGCTGTGCATGCGGCGCTAACGGCTGCTGCTGCTGTTGCTGCTGGGCGATTGGGGGCTCCGACTTGACAGCGTTCGACATCTCCGCGATTGAGAGCGCCTCCATATCACGGATTGGCTCAGCTGGCGGCACCTCGACTTGTGTTTCAGTCGGCGCGTCGTGTGGTCGCTCCATCTTGACATTCGCGATCCTCTCCTCCGCGTTGCTCGGTTGCTGCTGCTGCGTGCAAGGAACGTTTTTTGGCGTCTGTGGCGGAGAGAAGACCGTCGGAGTATCTGCTGCTACTGCTGCGGTCTGCGTAGCCTCCAGTTTGACCTGCGCAGCTGCTACCCGCTCGTCCTCGCGCCTCTGGAGCTTCATGCGATGACTCATCTTGGCCATTTCCAAGAACTCGAGCGACCACTGCGCATAACGCAGAAGCCCGGGCGCTGAGCCTGTCGTTCCGTGTTCAACGAAGTCACTCCCTGAGTTCACTAATTTGTCATCACCACCTCTCCTCCTCGCCAACGACTTCACATATCGAGTGCGCACCTTCGACGCAGAAGAAAAAGTGCGCGCTGAAGCTATTGACGTTCAGGTGGCGTCCGGCGCAGCACTGCTCACACTGGTACGAGCCGCAGTCGATGCACAGAAACTCGACACTCTTCTGCGTGCATATCTGGCACACTAGAGCCCACGCGTCAGCCACTGGATCGAACATACACTATCTCAGCCAGCCACCACGGCGCGGATCGCACAGTTGACGGCGACCACGTGCTCCTGGTGCACAAGCGTCACGTCGCCAGCGCTTTTCGTCTCCTCGGGCTCGCGTTTCAACGCGCCGGGCGATAGCTGCGTGTCGTGCGCCGCGCGCTCGCACGCGACACAGAACCGCAGCCTACACGCCGAGCACTTGAGCACCGCCATGGCGACATCGCACACGGCGCAGCGCTCGCGCACCAGCGCTTCAATGCGCCCAAGGCGACAAAAAGCAGCTTTTCTTTTCAGTGTATGGATGTGGGTGGAGACATGATGCAGCGACGCCGAGCAGCGCACCGTCAGGCTCGAAGGGCGCCGCGAAGGTCGGGTCCGGGTCGTCCGTGATCACCACCATGGCTCACCGAGCTGCAGAGGACAAAGCGTGCGCAAGACGCGAGGTGAGCTCGGGAAAACAGCCCTCGGCGCAAGCTACGCGCACGCGCACGCACTTGGCACTCACGCGCAGGTGCACGCGAGGTGATTGGGGACAGCAGCTCGAAGATGGAGCTCGTCACACAAATGGGTCGTACTGTTAGTTGGTTCGGTCGCTTAATGGAGGGACGCACTCTTGGGGTTACCGACGCATACAAACTGCGAGTGGATCTTCAAGAGCAACTGCCAGATGCTCGTGAGATTTTGCTTGACCCTCTGCAAGCGACAGAATCCAACATCCTCAAGATGGAGCTCACGCTGCTTGCCCCGACGCTGCGCTGGAGCCTGCCGCATGACCTGCCTTCGCCGACCAGCGAGAGCGTCGCCTGCACGATGTCGCTGGAGCGCTCGCCGCAGCAGCCGCCGCGCGTGCTGCCGTGCACGCTGAAGCTGCCGGTGGCGGACACGCCCGAGTTCGCCGAGTTCCTGGCGCAGCGCGTGACGTTCAGCCTTATGCATGCCGCCTCGGGCGAGCAGCTGTTGACGCACTCGGTGGTGTTGCGCGAATGCGTCCCGGTGCTCACGGAGGCGTGGGTGACGTGGCGCGGCACCGTTGACTGGGAGCACGTAAGTATATGCGACGAAACTAGATGCGAATGCAAGCTTTGACACCGGAATGCTGCGCGCATGGCCGCCTACTGCAGAGCGAAGGTGTTGTGGACGTGGAGATCCGAGCGGTTGTCGACAAGGAGCCACGGGAGCTCGTGAAAAAGCTCATTCGCTACAAAGGATGGGGACACACCATCGTCAAGCAGGTACCAAACAGCCCGACTCTGATGCTGCGGTGGTTGGCACGTGTTCACATTCACTCACCGTGCTTACTTGGTGGACAATCTGAAGCTGTCGCTGCATCGCAATGCGGTGACAGTTGGGCTGCTGCCTCCGTTCCTCGGGTGCTCGCTCGGCGTGCTGGTGACATCGCCAATGTGGGTGCCGCTCACGCTGCTAGTGATGCTGCTCGGGTTCCCGCTCTGGATCGTCCTCGCGATCGGGCTGTCGCTCTTGATCGTGGTGTCGAGCGTCCTTACTGTGCTCGTGCTGCAGTTCGTGCGGTCGAAGCACCTGCGCGGCGAGGCCAAGCGCTTCCTGCAGGGTCCGCACGGACAGCTGCTGCTCTTCCGCGGCGCGTCGCCCGACGAGGGCAAGCTCAAGCACTTGGTCATGGACGACCCGACGCGCAAGCTGATCGCAAGCCTGGTGCTGGACTTTATCGGCTGCGCGACGTTCGCCTTGCCCCTGATCGGCGAGCTGGCGGACCTGGGGTGGGCACCGCTGTCGGCGTCGCTCTTGATGGCGATGTACTCCGAGTCGTGGCCGAACGTCAAATATCTGGCGTTCATGGAGGAGTGGCTGCCGTTCACGGACATCATCCCGACCGCGACGCTGGCGTGGTGCGTGTGTGCATGTAGCAACGGTGGCTCGGCTCGTTGTTTTTTTGCTGAGTGTCTCCACCGCAGGATAAAGGAGAACGCGAGCAGCGTCGGCCAAGTGCGCGCGTTCGTGGCGTCGCTGCGCAACAAAGGCGGGATCACGCAGTGGATGAAGGAGCAATGATAACGGTCCGGTGGTAATGCATGTCTGGTCCTTGCCGTCAACTTCAAGGTGCGATGTATCCGTGCACCATGTGTGTCCGGAGCGACCGCATCGTACGCAAGCAAGTGAGCAGCGCGCGCGAGAGAGAGAGACATTGAGAAAGAGAGGGACGAGTATTCCTTTCTGCAGTATCCTCTGTAAATCGCATACATCTTGATTCAATACAGCCAAATCCCTTCTATAATAACGTACTCAATTCCAGAGGTGAGAAAGTTTCGACAAAACATAAACGGTCGCTTCACATCCGTGTCCGCTCAGCTCACACTCGTCAACACCGAACCGAACCGAACGCCCGGACGCGCCATGGCGAGCAAGCGCGATGCGCCGCTGCGGCGCGCTGAGCCCGTCGCCGCCAGCCCGCAGCAGCGGCCCGAACACGACGACAGCAGCGAGCGGCTGGAGCCGTACTCGGCCGATGCCGGCGCCTCCAAGCTGCTGCACGCAACGCTCGCCAAGAGCCCACGCACTCCGCCGCCCGCAAGGTGCGTCGTCGGTTTCCTGTTCCGCGCGCTTCGCTGGAGGCATCCCCACTACCTGCTGCCTGCCTCACTGAAGTGCGTTGGCGCTGCTCGCGTATCGTGCTGGCTCGCTGACTCCTCGCAGACAGAAGCGCTCACCGCCGCCGCTGAAGCGCACGATGCGCTCACTTTCGGACGTGGGCGACCGGCGGGTTGCGAACGCGCCGCCGCTGCCGCTTGACGACGACGACGGCGGCGACCGCGACGCGCGTCTCGCGCAGTTCCGCGCGCGGCTCGAGCGCGGGGAGTTCTTCGCGCCGAGGCGGCGCGGCGGCGCGGCGCCGCCGTCGCAGACCGCGTGAGCACGCGCCGCCGCCTCGGCGCATGTAACTTATCCCACTCTTAAATGTGGAAGTTTTTTTTTGATTTGGCTTTCCCCGCCCAAAAAGCGCGCGAAGAAGAAGCGGCTCTCGCTTCGAACATTCCGCCCTTGGCGAAGCGCTGCGCAGCTGCTCCTCGGCGCCAGCTGCTCGGGCTCGTTCTGAGGACGCACGCGCCGCGAAGCAGCTTGGCATCCACCACGGCCGCGGCGAGTGAGCAGCAGCAGCGGCTCGCTCACTCGCGAACTCGCCGCACGCCCCCAAGCCGCCGCCCCAACCATGCTCCCCGACGCCATCCGCCGCTGCGACAACGACGAGCTGGCGAAGGCCACGACCCCCGCGCGCACCAGCAAAGACCCGCCCACGCTCTTGTACGTACGCCGCGTCATCGCCACCTGCGTGCTCTTGTTCGTTCGTGCTGCACCCACCGCCACCGAAATGGCCACCCGCTGACTCCTGTGGACGAACCGATTCAATGCAGCGTCACACCCGAGAGCCGCGCCGCGTTCCTGCGGCCCGTCGAGCGCGCGCCGCAGAATAAGCGCCCCCGTGTCGGCCCGCTGCTCCCGTTCATCGACGATTTTACGGCCGAGGACGCGCGCCGCTCCTTCGCACTGCACGAGTTCGCCAGCAAGAAGGCGAAGCGCAAACAGTCGGCGAGCTTCTAGCTGAAGGAGCCAGGACGACACCGACACTCACACCAGACACGGGAGCGCTCCCGCCCCATTCTCCAGGACACGCCAGCACCGGCTCCAGCCGCGCTGCCACAAGCATGCTCGCGAGCGCCTGCACGCGTGATCCGAACGCGTGGACGAGACCAGCATCGTCTCCCAACGACGGATGACGCGGCACAGAGCTAAGCGATCGCGGCGCTACTGTCTCGAAACAGCATCGCAGGAAGCCGCGATTCCCGAGCGACAAGGCGCTTCGTCCACTCCGCGCGAGGCACTTGGCTGCTGCCAGGCTGAAGGCGAGAGCTCGGCACGCAGGAAGACGCCCATGCAGTTGCACGTAGTATGGAAATGTACCATTAACATAATAATATGAAGGTGGAGACTGCTGTCGCGCCGACGCCCCGCTCGTGTTTGCTCTATCTGCGGGGTGGGCTGCTGGGGATACTGTATGCGTGCCAGGAGCAAGACCTAACTCTCCATGTCCTCGACGCCCTCGTCGTCGCCCTCGTCGTCGCCGCCCTGCTCGGCCTGGAGCTTGTCGATGTCCTCCTGCGAGACGAGTCCGCTCTTGAGCAGCTTCTCCTGCTCGGCGAGCGCGGTGATCCGCCGGCGCTTGGCATCCTTCTGCTGCTTCTTCTTGGACGGCCGCGGCTTGCGCAGCTGCGCGAGCGGCCCCTTCTCGAGGGTGCGCACCTTCTTCTGGTTGCGCGTCTCCGTGCGCTTCTTCTTGTGCAGCTTGATCTTCTTCTTGTTGTTCGTCTGCACCGACTGCCCGTTGTAGCCCATGCTTGCTTCCTTGTTGCTTCCTTGTTGCTGCTGCGGCGGCGAGGAGGTAGTTGAGCTGTGCGCGCGCTCGGAGCTCTTGGACGAGAATGAGTTCACTCGGGCGAATCGTTGGTGGGCACACGAAATCGTACTTTGCGGATCGAACCTTAGCGGAGCATAACGGTGATGGCGAACTTCATGATGACGGTCCATGACGTCCATGACCACCTTGTGCATATGTGCACATGCCCAGGCTCGACGTGTCTGCCTGACCTGCTCAACACGTGTACGAGTGCCCTGACGGCCTTGACGTGAGCTTGGCGCGACCGTGTCTGGGTTCTGGGGGCTGAGCTCTCACTCTGTCTTCCGCGCATGCAGGCAGGGCAATCAATTCACACACAGCTAGCAACGCAGAGCCCCTCGCTCGCGCGAGTGCACATTGCTTTCTTATCGTCTGCGTCCGTCTGCGCGCGAGCGAGCGCGCCGAAGTCTCTAATCACGACGCCCACTTGCTGCGCGCTGCAGCGCCGTCGATACCCGCGGCCGCCGCGCCTTGCGTGCTTCTCGCTTTCTCCTACTGGTGCCACAGCGCCAGCCGCCGCTGCCCGCTTGCACCGCCTACTTCTTCGAGCGCTTGCCCGCACCCTTCTTGGGAGTCGTTTTGCCGCGGCGCTTCATCTGATCAAGCTTGCCTAGTCGCTCGCTGTTGAGGATCTCGAAGTTGGGGTCGTCGCCGCCGAGGCGCAGCGCGAGCGGCTTGTTGAACCACTGCACGACCTTGTCGCCCTTGAGCTGCTTGGAGATCACCTTGTTGCCCGACGGCGTGTGGCGCTGCGGCAGCCGCTGGAAGATCTTGCGCCCGAGGTCCGCGATCTGCGTCGCCGTCGTCGCCATCGCGCCCCGCCTGCTTGCTCGCTCGCTGGCTGCTTGTCTGCTGGTGCTGGGGAATGGGAGGCCATTGGTTCGGCATGTCTAGGCTGTGATTTCGCATTTCGAGGCGACTACATGCCGAATAGAGGCGAACAAAGAGGATATAATTCGCTATTATCCGCCCTGTCGAGCCACTCAGTCCGAGCAGTGACGCAGTCGCCAACTCGCCACGCAGCGCTCACGAGCCCGAAGGAGAACGAGCCGGAAGGAGAACGAGCCCGACGGAGAGCGAGCACGAAGAACGAGCCCGAAGGAGAACGAGTGCAGAGCTATCATGTGTCACAGCTGCGCGTGCAAGATCGGCCCGTCCATGCTGGCGTCCGACCTGTCGTGTCTGCGCGATGAGGCGCTGAAGGTCGTGGCCGCGGGCGCCGACTACCTGCACCTGGACGTCATGGACGGCCACTTCGTGCCCAACATCACGTGGGGCGCGCCCGTGATCAAGGCGCTGCGGGCGCACACCGACGCCTTCTTCGACTGCCACATGATGGTCGCCAAGCCCGAGCAGTGGGTCGACGACATCAAGGACGCCGGCGGCGACCAGTTCACGTTCCACCTCGAGGCCACGAGCGCGCCACTCGCGCTCATCAAGCAGATCCGCGCCGCGGGCATGAAGGTCGGCGTGGCTATCAAGCCCGGCACACCAGTCGAGCAGGTGATGCCGCTCGTCGACAAGGTTGACATGGTGCTCGTCATGACGGTCGAGCCGGGCTTCGGCGGACAGTCCTTCATGCCAGACATGATGCCCAAGGTTGAAGCATTGCGCGCGGCGTTCCCGGCGCTTGACATCGAAGTAGATGGCGGGCTCGGCCCCTCGACGATCGACGCCGCCGCCAAGGCGGGCGCGAACATGATCGTGGCCGGCAGCTCCGTGTTCCGTGCGAGCAGCCCGGCGGCGGTGATCCTCGAGATGCGCAACAGTGTCGAACGGCACGGCAATGGCAAGGCGGACGACGAGCTCACCAAGTTGTAGCCACACACACACACACACACCTCTGGATAGCATTTGACCAGGCGACCAGCAAGGAGAGATGCGCTCCTTACGCGACTTTGGCTCACGCTCCATCATCTCATCGATGCTACCTACCAATCACACACAATACAAACGATGTCCAGGACAAGACACGCTGCAAGCTCATGGCAACACATGCATGTTTATCAAGAATACTCGGTCAGCGCTCTCTAGCTTTGACGCCGCCATTCCTACGGTTGCCATTGCCTCTATCGAGGCGGAAGCAGCAGCAGCAAGCGGCAAAACATACAAGAGCGCCGCGTTGGACTGGTGCTCTATTTACATATCTTCGTCGCTGTCGTCGTCGGCGGCGGCGTTGACGCCCTCGTCCGCCAGGCGCGTGTACGTGCCCTTGGACCACGAGCTCAGCGTCACGAGCTTGAACTCGGCCATCTTGCGGTCGAAGTGCTGCAGCAGCTTGCACTGCTCAGGCGTGAGCGTCTGGCCCTCTTTGCAGATCGTGTGGTCCTGATTAAGCACCACGGCGCCCTTCTTCAGATCAACGGGCAGTCCGAGCGTGCGCAGCGACTCAACCATGCTACCGATGAACTGCGGGAGCGGTCCCTGCGGGATCTTGACCGTTTCGGTGGCCACGAAGCCCGAGCGCGCGAAGTCCACCTCCGAAAGCTTTGCGAAGTACGCGAGCACCTCGTCCTTGCTTTTGTTCGTGAAGAGCAGCCCGACGTTGCCGTTGAGGTCGTTCGAGAGCTTGGAGAGGTTGTCCGCGTACTCTTCCTCAGGCGAGCGGCCAAGCGCAACCTTCATGACCTTGTTCTTGCCGAGGAAGAATCTGTTGACACAAACGATCCGTTAGTTTCGGTTCGGGAGATAGAAAGCACCACAGCGCGTGCCACACCTGCTGTCGCGGAAGTCCATGCGTACGTCCTTGAAATGGTTGGTGCGCATGTTGACGAACGAGAAAGCGAAGACCGAGTCGTACGCGTCCACGGCCTCGCGCACGGACTCGACGATCTTCTGCTTGAGGTCGCTCGTCTTCTTGTCGACCTTGGTGAGCGCCTTGGTGCGCTGGCGCTTGGACTTGGGCATCGTTCGCTTGTTTACTTGGTTGGCTGCTTGTCTACGTTAGCGCTTGGGACCTTTGGAGGCGAAATGCTGGTGGCTTGTCAAAGCGTGATGAAGTGTCGGCCTCCACCAACCAAATCAATCCGGCATTTTTTCACTACTACAACTGGTTCGATAGTCACATCACTATACATTCTTCCAGTCAACACCATCCCTCGTTAATCTCACTATATGTTCCCACTTTCACTCACTTATGTAAAGTATGTCTCTCTCTCAAGTGCTGATAGTGACAAAATCCCGGATCATCTCTCCTTCCCACCAACCAATCGACCTGAAGTTGCCCACTCCCCCCTTCGCGACACCAGCGCCCGCACCCCGCCCGCTCCTTCCTCACGACCATGGCCTGGGGACTCCCGGACCCCGTTTCCTCTAAGAGCGCCAGCAGCAGCGCCGCTACTGCGAACACTTCCTTCGCGACCAGCGCTGCGAAGCCCGTGAGCGCCGCGTCTCTGCAGGAGGCGATCGCGAGCGCCGAGGCCATCGACGTGTTCGCTGCCGTCAAGCCCGTGACGCGCGTGCAGCTCGAGGGCGTGGCGCTGCTGCAGATCCTCAAGCACTGCCACGAGAGCGCGCCCGCAGCCGTCACCGGCTCGCTGCTTGGGCTCGAGAGTGACGAGGAGGCGACGCTCGAGGTGACCACGAGCTTCCCGGCGCCGCCGCGCGCCGACAAGAAGCGCGACGGTGATGAGTACCAGATCGAGATGATGAAGAGCCTGCGCGAGGTCGGCATGGACAACAACAAGGTCGGCTGGTACCAGTCCGTGCTCATGGGCACGTTCTGCACGGCGGCGCTCGTTGAGGCGCAGTTCCAGTACCAGCAGTCGCTCGGCCCGAATGCGGTCTGCATCGTGTACGACGCTGCGGAGACGGCCAAGGGCTCGCTCAGCATCAAGGCGCTGCGTCTCAAGAAGTCGTTCGTCGAGGCGTACAAGGCCGGCGTATTCACCAAGGAGAGGTAGGTGGACTTGTGAACATTGCTGGAATGATGAATACCTCCAGGCTGGAAGGACGGAAGCTCACGAGGCTGGTGGTTGACGGGCAACCTGCCTGCGCAGCTTCGCCAAGGACGACATCCGCTCCACGACGGTGTTCGAGGAGCTGCCGATCCAGGTGCACAACTCGGACGTGGTCAAGTGCTGGCTCCAGGAGGTGGTGCACTCGAACGAGAGCGTGGCGGCGAACAGCTTCGAGCGCCTCGACCTGGCCACGAACGCCTATCTCGAGAACAGCCTCAAGAACATCAGCGTCTGGGCCGATGAGCTCGCGCAGGAGCACTACAAATTCCAGGGCTACGAGCGCGCACTACAGAAGCAGCGCGTGGCGTACCAGCAGTGGCAGAACCGGCAGCGCGAGGAGAACAAGGCGCGCCGCGAGAATGATGAGGAGCTGCTCCCGGAGGAGGACCCCAACTTCTTCAAGTCGGTGCACCAGCCGTCGCGCCTCGAGTCGCTCTTGATCACCAAGCAGATGAACACGTACTGCGAGCACATCAACCGATACGCCGGCAAGTCGTTCCAGAAGCTCTTCCTGGCGCAGAAGTTCCACCAGAGCCAGTAAACCCCCTGCGCATGCAGCGTGCTCCAGCTCTCTCGCCGTGGCGCGCACCACGCTCCCGTCTTCGATCTGGCAAACGATTCGGGGGCTTGCTTCCACGCGATATTGCATCAGGTGCGGCTGGCAGTTTGGGTGTCTCTTTCGTGGCGACACTTGATCGCCAGCGAGCACATGGGCAGTGAGCGGGGCGAGAACGGTAGCGGTGGTGTCGAGACGATGACAGCAGCAGGAGACTGCGAGGATGGTTCCGTGGAGAGGGGGTAAAAGAGAGAGAGGAGCTGAGCAGATGTTCGGTGTGGACGGCAGAGCTCTTCGAAGGTGGTTAGTAGGTAGAAAGGTGGCTCGGCTGCGGCTCACCCCTAGCTCCGCTCTCTCGCTCGCGGGCGAGCTGGTGGATAGATGGAGTCGCGCCGCGCTGCTCGCTGTCTCTAGTATTCATTTTATCGCGCTCGCGTGCGTCTCGTCGTCCGCTCCGATCGATCGATCGATCGTTCATCCAGTTCTCGTACCTCGTTCGCGCTGCCTCGTGCCTTTCAGTCGTTCGATTCGATCGCTACGGTTCCTCTGTCAGCGCGCTCTTCTTCGTCTTCACCTGTGCTGCGCCGCTGTCGCAAGTCAATCGTCAAAGTTGGTTCGCTGAGGACCACAGTTGTGCAGCAATCGGCCATTTCACTCGAACTCACACCTGTACAGATTGTAGATGTGCGGGTTCGCCTTGATCTCTGCGACTTCATTGTCCATGCGAGCCGCGCGCTTCATGAGCCGTTCACGCACCGACAGCATGCGATCTGGGACGAACTTGGTTGTCAGCGCCTGCAAGAACATGTGCCACGACGAACTCCGTTCGAAGAGATCGTGCCGGCGCACGAAGATGCTGTTCTCAGGTTTGCATCCTTCCGAGGTGGACGCTGCTGCTTCAGAGGCACTGCTCTCGCCGATCATGATGGGACTGTTCTCTGGTGTCAGCACTGACGCGTCGCCGTTTCGGATGAACTCGAAGAGCGCGCAGAGTTGGTTCATCGTATCCATCGAGACAGCTGCAGCTCCAAGAGTCGAAGTCGAGCCAGCAGGATCGCCTCCGTCTTCTCCGGATGCTCGCATCTGCTGGAGATCGAGTCGAGAGAGCACCCACTTGACACGGTGCAAGAGTAGCTGGTCGTCCTGGCTCCCACCTGCCACTGCAGACAACGAAGAGGACGCGTTGTGCACCTCGAGCTCGGTCTCATCCAAGTCGATCTTCTCCATCAACTCCTTTCGCTTGCTCTCGTGCAGCCCGACAACATCCTTGAGGTCGCGTGTGAGCAGCGGGTTGTCCTTGTACATCTTCTCGATGCGGTCGACCGTGCCCGGATGGATGTTCCGCACCGCCTCGAGCATGCCCTGTACGCGTGCGATGTTCTGCTCGGCCGTATGGATGCCGAAGCGCGTGGCCTGCGTCGCATCGTGCATCTCTACGAGCTCCTGCTGCTTCTCGGCGAGCTTGGTCTCCATTTGTGCGATTGACGCCTGAAGCGCGGCGATGTTCTCTTGGTACAGCCGCGCGTTCGCCTCAAGTCCGAGACACATACGCTTCTGGTCCTCAAGACTGCGCAGTAGATGCATCTTGGAGAGGACGCTCTCGACGTTGCCAAAGAGTACTTGGTGCTTCCAGAGTCGAAAGAAGCCGTACTTGATGTGCCGACGCTGCCGACGCTCGTACGCCAAGCAGATCGTCTCCTTCGCCACGCGGCTGCTCTTCTTGTGTGCTGCAAACACATACCAGCAGCGGAACGGCGTCTGGAAGATGCGGCGGGAGTATGCGTTCCACTCCTCTACGACGTTTGCGCGTAGCGCGTGCTGGTACTCGGCTCGGATGTGCCACTTGCGCAGCAGTCGTACAAGGTTCTCCTTCGTTGTATCCTCAAACAGCCGGCGCACGCGGCGAATACGTTGGCCGTAAAAAGCCCACGCGCGGAGGTGCTTGCGCAGGTTTGTGTGTCGGTAGTGCGCGTCGATCTTGCGCAGATTGTGGTGCTTGTCGAAGCGACTGAGCGTGCGCCGCTCGTTCACGCGCGCAATTGCCTTGTCCACTTGCGCGGCGCGGAAGAGCTGCAGCCACACGCCCCAGATCTTCAGCAGACACTTCTTCCTGTCGTGTGCTATGGCGCGCTGCAGCTTGAGCTTCGCTGGCAGGAGCTCCACAGAGTACATTAAGCGGAAGTACATGCGCAGGACGTGCTCTTGGTGCTTGCCGCGGATCGTGCGGATGTTCTCCTTGAGGAACTCTTCGTGCACCATCTCGGTCGTCACGACCTCGAAGCGACCGAGCGACTCGAGTCGATGCCGCGCTTCGAGGTGGCGCTTCTTCGCGTCCGCAGACGCCTTCTTGCGACTGCGAGGTCCCAGCGACGATGACTTCCACGGCGCAAAGACACTCTTGATCAGCGTGCGCTGCTTGGCTTGGAACCTGCGCTCGGTCTCCTCGATGCGGCGCATGCGCAGCGGCAAATTCATGAGCACTACATCTCGAAGCTCCGCGAGCACCTTGCGCAGCAGCGTGTTCGTGCGTTCGATGTGCATTGCGACGACCTGTCGGTTGATAAACTCCTCACGCGCCGAGAACTGCTCCACACACGCGAGCAATGTAGCGCACTTACGCGCGCGCCAAGCGCCCAGCGCACCGTAGAACTTGAGGAATCGCCGCCGCGTGATGAACGCGCGACAGAGCATTGCGATTTTCGTGGCTGCGATCTGCCGTTGTTTGTCGCCTGACGCTACCTCGTAGAAGACGCGGTCGAGGCGCCGAACTGTCGAGCGCAGCTCGCGCACTGCGTGGGTTATGTGCGCACCAGCGCTCGGGTGCACGGTGGATGCCGCTGCCGAGGCTACAGCCGCAGCTCTGCGTGCTTTCCCCGCAACGTACACGTCGTCCATCGACTGCTGGACGAGCCGCTCGATCTCCTGCTGGTGGTGTGTGCGCTGGGCGTCTTCAACCCCGGTGTTCGGGGTCGATCTTCGTACCCCTCCTCTGGCGCTACTGCTGCTGTTGCTGCTCGTGTGCGCTAGCGAGCGCACACGCTTGTCGAGCGACGCGACCTCCCCTGCAATCTGTGTCATGCACTCCATCGTTGCGACACCGACAGGGGCGCTGCGTGGAGCAGGTGCTGTATCACTGCTACTGCTCCTGCTGCTGACGAGCGGCGCCGCGTGCGAGAGATTCGCATTGCGGCGGCCAACACCACTCGATGCAGGTCCTGCGGTTGCCGCTGCTGTCGCTCGTGCCGTGTTGAGTCGCCGAGCATTAGCCTCCGGCGCAGCGACGCTGCTGCGCTGCTGCGCGCGCTGCTCACTGGCGGCGGTGCCGTCCACCGCGCGTTGGAGCAGCACTTCCTCTAGCGACTTGGCGTTCGGCTGCAGCCGCGAGGCCTTACGCACCATCCACGCGCTTGTTGTTGTTGTTGTTGTTGCTGCTGTTGTTGAGTGCAGCGAAGCACCGCTTGCTTGCTCGCTCGACCTGTTTGTTGTCTGGACTGCTGTCTGGTCGTGTACATACGAAGCGACGACCAGTTGAAGTTATGCTTGATAAAGAGGTTATTGCGTGTGGTTTGGTGGTGAGAGGACCTCGGCCTTGAAGCAATGCTGATCCAGTTAGCCTTCCTCCTCTTGTATGTTAGACAGTGACGCAGGTCGTCTTCACTGAGCTAGTCTTAAGATCTGCCCCACATATGAACGTGGAACTACTACTTCTCTCTATCTCTCTCCGGATTGCCATGGACTCGACCAGTGGATACGCACCACGAGCGAGTACTCTGTGTCGTTTGCAACCGTGTCGTTTGCAAGTAGCTAACAATGCCACGTGGAAGCTCAGGCATGCGAGGGTGGGCGGCGCCGTCGTTCATTCCACCGAGTTCCGCAGAACAAAAAGCGTCGACGGACTCGCTCGCAAGGGCGACGCGGAAGGAATTCTCGCACTGGACATGGCGCCACCGATCGATCGGACCATCTGACTGTCTATCTGGAGAATCCGCCAGTATTCTCTAACTCACCTCGCCAACGCTGCTGCCACTGTCCCTGCGGCTGTTGCTCCTGCTGCTTAGACCACAGTCACCATACTCGTGCTCAACGCCTCGAACGCAACGCTCGGAGCGAGCGCTGTAGTCGCGCAGCCGGATGCTCGCAGTCTGTACGGAGAGCCTGGTCGTCGTGGAGCTTGGCGTCCTTCAGATGCTGATGGACAGAGCGATTCTCTCTCGCTCTTTATCTCTCTCTCTCTCTCTCTCTCTCTCTCTCTCTGTGTGTGTGTGTGTGCAGGTACCTGGCGAACCTCAACTTCGTCGAGGTCTTCTCCGCGTCGCTAGCATCATTCCAGAGTATCATGTCCTTGTACGCTACCTGCTTTAGCCTGCTTACTATAGTCGCCATGCGCATGGATCTGACACTCTTGCTCTTGGTTCTTGCGATCGGTCTCGCATCATGCAGCACGTGCACGAACTGCATGCTTCAAGACATACCGAGCGCGATCTTCGAGCTGCGCGAACTGAAGGAATGGTACATTTCTCGTTGCTGCTGCTGCTGCTGCTCCTGCTCCAACTGCATACACTCTTAGCTGGAGTACTGAGCTCAGCTTACTACTTCATTGACATCGTTTTGCGCTCGGGTCGCGCAGCAGACTGCACAACAACAAGCTCCAGAAGCTGCCAAATCAGTTTGAAGACTCGCAGATCGAAACCTTGTACGCGCTCGATCGTGCTCCTGGAACGTTGGTAGCTTACTCAAGCTGACGTTGAACCGCAACTTGTATTTCGCTCCTGATTGCTTCTTCAGGGGCTTGGCACAGAACAAGTTTGCGGTAGTGCCCGACACGATCTGGCGGATGCGCAAACTCCAGACTCTCGACCTGTCGAGAAACCAGGTGGCGTCGTGTGTCGATCCGCAGTCATCTCAGCCCCTGAACGCAAGTCTGTCGAGCCTGTGCGTCCTTCTGCAGCTGCTGGGTTTGCTGAAGAGAGAGGGGATGGCTCTGTGTGATCGCTAACATGTGTGTTCCGTGTCTTCAGGATCTTAGACCAGAATCCCATCTCGGAGCTTACGTGCAGCCTACCAAACCTCCAGTCCATGTGCGATCGATCGCCCGATCTATTACCTTCCAGTAGCTCATCTTGTCCTCGTCAAGCTCACGAACGCTTTGATGTGCTCATGTGGCTCGTCGTAGCTCTATGCAGCGCATGAGTGCACTCCGGGGGATCCCTGAACTCTTCTTCCGTCTACCCAAACTGCGGAGAGTGGTGCTGAGCGGCAACACGCAGCTTCGTTTTGCAGAGCTGAGCCTAGGGAGCCTGAGCATCAATGAGCTGTACGTTGGAATACCGTCCGTCAGTGCGCAGTGCAGCTCGTTTCGCTTCCACTATGACTAACAACTCGTGCATTCATGTGCAGTCACTTGGCTTCCTGTGAGCTCACAAGTATTCCGATGCAAGTTGTCGAAACGATGCCGGCGCTGCGCGTGTTCAACCTCTCTTGGAACAGAATCACATCCCTTGAGCTGACTCCCGAATCGGCTCCCTCGAAGCTCCAAGTACTGTACGTTCCTTTCTTTGTCACGTGCTTGGCGGTGCTGCACAACTTTTGACGATAGTGCTTCGAGTGTGTACAGGGACCTCACTGGGAACCGACTAGCAGACATGTCGGCACTCGCAAGCTTTGCAGCATCAGCACCTGTGCTCACAGACCTGCGTCTGGCGTCTAACCGGCTCAACTCGTGCAATCTATCGAGTCCCCAGTCGTCCCTGGAGATCTTGTAGGACTGCGCTCGAGATGTTCAGGTTCTCCTCCAGAGTTGCCTTTCGCTGACCCACGTGGGATGGACATAGGAATTTGTCGTCGAATGCGCTCAAGAACTGCGACATCGCACTCCCAAAGCTGCGGATCTTGTACGTTGCTGTTCGGTTCCCAGTACTGTCGGCATTGGCACTTAAGTTGCTGACATCCGTGTCTTGCCGCTATTGTGTAGAGATTTGAGGAACAATCAACTCCAAGCAGTGCCACCATCGGTGCTCCTGCTCCCGAGTCTCGATGAGCTGTGAGTTTCAGCTGCGTGTTGCCTCCGCACGTGCCTGCAAATCTCGTCTCATTCGTTACTTACTTTGCAGGTATCTTACTGGGAACCCGATTGATCCATGGACTCTATCGGAAGAACAGCGTGTGTTTCTCGCGAACCTCTCGCGATTCAGTGTCCAGCAGAGCGCGTTTGCGTCGTGTCCGATCGAGGAGCAGCAGAACCTGCATGGCTACAGTGTTTGCGTGACGCCAATGGCGCTCCTGCCACTACCTTCTATGGAACCTACAAGTATGCCGGATAACTCCACTGCAGATGACAGCAACACCATACAGCCCTCGCGAAGCGGCAAGCTCCAGGTCGTGTACATCCTCGCCAGCTTCCTGCTCGCACTCGTGATCGGAGTCGTCGTGTATCGCTTGATGATGAAGAAAAGTTCGAACAAACCTGCGACTGTCGCGAGCTCGCCCGGGTCGGTCGCGTTCCTCGAGTCGCCGGCGCGCTTCAGCGACGACATTCTTGTCGTTCCTGCTGCTGCGTACGCAGATGTCGATGCTGAAGATGAAATCATCATCGATTCGAGCCTGAGTAGTATCACTGATCACAGCTCCAGGAACCAGAGCCACACAGTGCTCACCAGCAACTTCCGACCCCCTGGTAGCGACAACGACTGGGTGGACAACGAACTCATAGCGTGGCGCGTGGACTATGACTCGGTACAACTCGATGAGTGCCTGTCGTCTTCGTCGAGCGCGTTTGTAGAAGTTTGGGAAGCTACGTATCGCCTCGACAAGGTCGCTGTCAAGAAGCTCAAGCAAAGCAGACAGCTCTACTATCAGAAGCACGCCGAGATCGCCGATCCTGTGATCTTGGCTAAGTTCATCGCGGAAGTCAAGGTGCTCTCGCACTTGGATCATCCGCGTATCGTCGCGTTCTATGGGGTCGCATGGACCGACGAGTCTCCGATACTCTGCGTCATGGAGTACTTGCCGCACCACGACTTGCACACGTTCCTGCAGCGACAGCGCGAATACGATGCTACAGGAATCTCTGTCCGCTCCAGCGCTTCAGCGCTCGCGCTGCAGGAATGGGGACCCGAGAAGTTCCAGATCGCACTGGATGTACTCGAAGCGCTCGCATACATCCATTCGCTCGACCCAGTACTTATTCACTGCGATCTCAACTCGCGCAACATTCTACTGGACAACTCGCTACACGCGAAGCTGAGCAACTTTGGCATATCCAAGTACTTGGACGCAACAGCTGGGTCGCGTCCGACACGGACACTGTCGAGGCGGATGCACAGCAGAATATGGCGAGGCACAAGCGAGTACAGTGGCGCTGGAAGTGACGATCAGAACGAGGCCGTAGCCGACCAGATGCGGCACCTGCTCTCGCAGAGCGCCGAATCCGTCCGGTGGATGGCCCCAGAAGTGCTGCTCTCATACACGCGATATTCAGAAGCGGTCGACATCTACGCATTCGGTGTGCTACTTTGCGAGCTGGACACACTGCAGCTCCCATATGAGGACCTGCGATCAACGCGAGACGGACGCCCCATGAGCGCTGCAACGATCCGGAAGAAAGTGGCGAAGGGAGAGTTGCAACCCAGGTTCTCACGCACATGTCCGCGCGAGGTTCTCGAGATCGCCGACCTCTGTCTCGCATTCAACCCGCACGACCGTCGCAGCAGCGTCGAGCTTGCGGAGTTGCTCCGCAAAGCAGCGATGGGTGTGCTCGGGCAACGCTCAACACAGGAGTCGCTCAAGCCCTCACGCTTCTCACGAGCTACTAGCAGTCCGTCCGACAGCAGCGCCGTCTCGTCCACCGAGACGGATTGGTCTCACCGCACGCTCGAGCTCAAGTCGAACCGACGCCTCTAGGACCTGTTGGTGGCGTGCTTGAAGGAGCTGCTTGAACTAGAACACGAACGGTGGGCCAGTACATTGTTGTCTCAGTCAAGACATTGTTGTCTCGCTCAGTCAAGACCCCTGCCTCATCCTCTGCCTCGCCAAGCTCGATCCTCGGCTGCTCGACTGCTCTGCCATCTCGCGCCAGTATCGAGCTCGAGACGTCCATCGGCGGTCCAAGATCGCTTATTCTGCCAGGTCTTGACCAACCACGCGCTTGCTCTCCGTATGTGTCAATTAACGTCATCAATGAAGACCACGATCGCTCGCTACGGCCCCAGATCTCCAGGATTCGCTTGCAGTTGAGCATGATAAAAGTATCAAACATGCGGCGGCGACGCGCGGAGGAAACTCAAGAACGTGGACGGTCAAGAACGTGAACCAGGTGCCGCCCTTGTTTCTCAAAACTGTGGCGAGCTGATACATAAGCAAACTTTCCCACTCTCCCAGACTGTCCAGCGCAGGCAGAAGCGACCAGGCTCGATTCATTTCCCACGACGGCACGAACTCAGGAACACAGTAGTGGTAGTAGCGACACTGGCAGAGAACTATTCGCTGTAATCCTTCCCGATGACGATCACGGCAGCCATTCCCCAAGCCATTTCTCTTGTCGCTTCGTCTTCTTCGCCGTCCGCCCGCCCGTCCGCTGCGTGAACGCCCGCTGCAGCTATTCAGCCGCAGTCACTTGGCCGCGGCAATCACTTGGCAGCAGAAGCAGCAGTAAACTCTTAGTTGAGGATGCCGGACACG
>JAASFW010000332.1:0-22704 GCA_023334005.1 Globisporangium orthogonon | reverse complement strand
GATCGCGACGAGGAAGTCACCGATGCAGTACCAGATGCCGAACACGAGGATCGTGCGGAAGCGGCCCCAGCGCTCGTCGGCCAGGTACGCGCCGAAGATCGGCGACATGTAGCAGATCGACGTCCACGTGGACTTGAGAGCCGAAGCCTTGACAGCGCTCCAGCCGATTTTTTTCATGAAGTTACGGAGACCCTGGTTGATGCCGTAGTAGGAGAGACGCTCGGCGAGCTCCATCATGAGGATGAAGAGCGTGACCTGGATGAGCACGTTCTTGAACTTGCGCGGACGCTGGTCCCAGACGCTCGCGTACGGCGCGGCGCCGGGGGTGCCCTGGGGCGACTTGATCGGCGAGGCCATCGTTGTCCTTGGGCTTCTTCGGTAGTCTGCTGCTGCTGGAGCTTGTGAGCGGTCGAGCGGAGATTGAGAAGTGAGGGAGCGAGCGAGCAAGTGGGAAGGGAGAGATGGAGGGCGATCAATCGGGTGGGCGGGAGCAACAAAGTGAGCGAGCGGGAAGGAAGGCACAAGGAAGGAGGAGGAGGAGGAGGAGGAAGCGACAAGCGAGCGAGAGGGAGAGCAGGGCAGGGCTCTCTCTCTCTCTCACACAACAAGCAACAGCAGATTAATTCGCTGATGCTGTGCGTGTGTGAGGCTGGGGCTCGTGGATGAGTGGACAAGGAGCGGACGAAAGGTAAGGTGCCATGATCATCGACACGCATGTGTGTGTGCGCGCGCGCGTGAAGAAAGTCGAGCAGACCGAGTCGAAAAAGAGCTGGAGAATGGCTCGTCTGTGCGCGTTGTGTGAAAAAAGAAACGGGTCAGGGAGTGAATGCGGTGGTCTTCAAGGCTACGCCGAGACACCGACATAGTGAACGCAAGTGCTTTTTGTCGCGAGGAGGATGTGCGAAGTGAGACGTCGAGGCGTCGACGACGACGAATACGACGAACGAAAGAGAGCTCCCGCGTGAAAGAAAGTGAGTGAGAGGGGCCAATCAAAGAGGGTGATGCGGCAGTGACTTTGCAAAGTGTAGGTTGTGGGAATGAATCGCGTCCTGGCTGCTAGCGCCCGCTACCGAGCGCTCGTTGGTCTTGGCGGGCGCAACTGAAGGCTTTCTTGCCAAAAAGCTGCAACGATGACGCGGAGCAGAGCTTAATTCGAGTAGCATGCGCTTGAACTCACAGCGCCATGTGCATTGCGCTGTTGCTGTATCGTGAATGAAAGCGACAGCCACCTGACCGATGGTGCAGTCACCACGATCCTAACATCAACCAAGACGTCGACGCGGACGCGCGCACGAGCCGGGCCATATTGCTCCGGATGTTTTTCGAAGAAGCGACTCAGCTGCGCGTGACGCAACTTGCTCCAAGTTCGCTGTCAGGCGGCATAAATCACTTGGATAAGATATGTCACGAGCAGTTAGCAAGCGAGGCGATGGCATTTCGGCTCGCGCATCAAGCAACATGTCTTGATTGGTATCGTGTCCGCTGATGTGTGCGTCGAAGCTTGCAGTTTGGTGGTGCTTTTGCGGACGAAGGGAACGTGCGAGAGAAAGAGAGAGATCTCGATCGCCTTGTAGGCTGTGGCTTCGCCCCCCGCTCAGAATGTGCTGAGCGCGACCACATTCCTCCGTTGTGCATGTGAGCGAGGGCGACGAGCATGATATCTATCGTGAGACGGCGAGGGAGATTTCCACATTCTGGATTGGCTGATAGCATTAGCTCGAATGTCAAGAACATGTTTCACTTTCACAGCTTTTTCGTAAATTTCGAGCTTCTATTTTCAGCCAATCCAGAGTTTTGATAGAGACAGATGTGGATTAACTGGATTGGCTGATAAAATGCACGTGACTTTGGATGCCGAATCAAACACGCAGAAGTCGTGACGTGTTTGAACACTGCGCTCCGATTCGCTAGTCTCTTTCATCACAATTCATGACTAAAAATCATGAAACAATTGGGATTGGTCTTTGCACACTTCGCCCTATCCATTCACAATGGCATAGCAAGTGTCGAATCGACGGCTATGTCCATTTTTCACGTTTCCGACTGCCCTTTCGCTTGCAAAACATCATTCGGACTTTTGCGGTCGCAGCTCCAGGTGAGCTGCTCGATGTATCGCTTGCTCCTCCTCGACATCCATCACCCCTTCCTCGCTTACTCGTGCGCTTGTCTCGCTTTCCCCGTGTTCCCATTGACGCTCCCTGTGTGAGTCCTGGTGGTGGTGGTGGTGGTGGTCAGAAACCATCGGCTCGGATGCTCCTTGCTCTCTCTCTCTCTCTCTCTCTCTCTCTTTTGCAGCTCTCTCTTTCCAAAGCGGCATGACGACTCATGCAACATGGCTCTGCTGCGCCGCCGCCATCCGTCCGATGGCCGATTCGCTGATATGTCAGCGACCAACCAACCGGTCTTGGGTTTGGCTCACGTGAGCGACGTGAATGGGCAGGCAGACGGGTAAGAAGGCAGGCAGGCGGGTAAGAAGGCAGGCAGGCGGGCAAGAAGGCACCACCATGCCAACCTGCGTGCCAGCTTGCCTTCGACAGGCAACCTCGTTTTCTCTGCTCCATGCGACCGGATCCGCCTCCAGCTCTCGCTCTCTCAATCGCTAGTGTTTCGCAGAGCACTTCCGATCGAATTGGTCACTCGCTGCCGGTCAGCCCGCAGCAGTAAAACGCGACGTGTTCGCTTGGCATTGTGCACAACAAACGCCATGGTCTCGCAGTCAGCAAGGAATGAAAAGTGTATGTACCACCTCTGGTCACCGTCTGTCGAAGGAGATTGCTGCCCGATCATAAGGTCTCCCAGATACACACTATGCCTGGCTGGATGTGTGTGTGGGTCTGTGCAACGCGTGCTCGCTGGACCTAGCGTCCCACGAGCAAACGAGCGAGCAGCTCCACCGTGCAATCAACACCCGTGATGACAGCCATGCGTTGGTCTCCGCACACACTCGTGTCCTCTGGCATCGAGTCACCGCACGGCAT
Organism: Globisporangium orthogonon; assembly: GCA_023334005.1. NCBI lineage: Eukaryota > Oomycota > Peronosporomycetes > Pythiales > Pythiaceae > Globisporangium > Globisporangium orthogonon. The sequence goes on along the minus strand of JAASFW010000332.1, from coordinate 19,726 downwards.
GCGCACAGAAACCTCCGGTCGCTCGCACCAAGTCTCCCCTAAAGAGCGAACGCCTTCGAAGCTGCTGCTGCTCCTGGAGTCCAGTTGGCTGCCTGCGAGATATTTGTTTTGTGTGTGAGCACGCAGGACCGCCGAATTCCTCAGTTGGCTGGATTGCACTCAAAAGAGCAGTCATCCGCTGCCGTTTGATCGACCGCTGCCGCCAACTTCAACGTGTCATCGCGCAGTCGTTAGGCACTGCTCTACGATCGCTCTTACACCGTCACAGGAAGAAGGAGGGTGCGTCCAAACGACGCTGTAGCGCGCGCTCGAGTCTCGGAATCGGTGTCGACGGATGCCGTCTCGATGCAGTCTCGAGTGCTTCAGCCTCCGCACCTGATATTCGCTCGCATCCGCCCTCGCGATCGGAACGAGAGAACCTCGTTAAGCCCTTCCTGTCGCTGATGGGAAGTGGGTTAATGTGCGAACTTGGCACAGCGAGTGGGGGTTCATTGGCACGGCTCGCTAGTTCGTGAGGTGCGTGTCGACTTTTGCGACCTCGAACAGCGGTGCCAACGCGATGATCAATGCGTACGTCGGGTTTAGCCGCTCGAGTCCCGAGAGCCATTTCGCGTGCTTGTTTGATGGTGAAACTCGCGCTGACACCGTGACGACCTGCGTTCGCAATGATGCATCGTGCACGACGCTGCTTCATGTCGATTGCGTCGCTGGTGCTTTCTGCTGTTGCTGTGACCGATGTCGTCGCTCATGGCGTGCGAGGCAACATCTGAGGTCAAACGAGCGTGTCCAGATCAACGTGCGCGTTCGGCTCCATTCGTTGCGTTCCTGCTCAAGCATCACCACCCGGGCGAAACAAGCGAGTTGCACGTGACCTCGTGAGTATCAGAGGACGTAGGTGTACTGGAGCGTGGTGGATGTCATCTCTGCTTCACACAAGTGTATACTCTCACATGCGCGCATCTATGAGAAAGAAGGAAGTTCCGAGTGTGTTGCTATTAGCGTCGAGACGCGCACTCCCTTCTCTCTCGCTGCAAAGTTCTGAACTACGTGATTCGACTGGGAGTAGCCTTTAGGTCGTCGCCGCAGCGCCGCCCTTCTGACTCAGCGCCTGGTCGACGTACTTGTCCGTCGCGAGCTCGTACTCGGAGAGAAACCACGTAGCTGAGTTCTTCTGGACGAACTTAAGGAAATCGTTTAGCCGGCTCTGGATCGACAGGAGCTCGCGCGCCGGCAGGTTCGCGCCACTCAGGAGGATCGGCAACCGGACTGCCAATAATTAGCGTCACACCACACGATCAGAATGCATTCCTCACCAGAGCTGCAGACGATGGACGAACGAGCACGCACCAAAGAGGCGGACGAGGTGTTCGGCGCCGTAGATCTCTGAAAGCTGCGTGTCCGGATGCTTCTGCTTGATGTCATGGTACTGCTTGCGCTCCATGCGATAGAGCAAGATGGAGCCGAGCGCGCGGTCGAAATACGCCTGGATGCCCTCCATGATTCCCTCCAGGTTCTGCCAGCATCCAGCACCTCACGTCAGCCACCGACTACGTAGTGCTTGCAGTAGAAGAAGTCCCCACACACACATACTTTGTACTCCTTGTCGTCAGCGGGCACGCCCTCCTTGAGCTTGGACCTCTTGGCCTCCAAGTAGGTCTTGATGATCTGACGCACGTTCGGCTTGCGCGGCAGCGTGACGAGGCGGTAGGGCTCGTGCGTGACATGCTTCCAGTCCTCCACGAGCTGCTTCTTGAGCGAGAAGGGCATCTGGATGGCGATCTGCTTGCCGCCGGTGGCAGCGCCAGGCACCGCGCCGTCGTCGAGCGACGGCGATGGCATCTCCTCCGTGTCGTTGTCGGTGTTGCGCTTCATGCGCTTGAACGGCGACTTCTTGCTCGCGCCGGCCTCGATGCCCGCGGCGCTGATCTTCTTCTTCCGGGCCATGGCCGCCTTGTCTTTCTTGTTGGCGTCGAAGTCGCTCTTGGCCTTGCGCTGCAGCGCGCGGTTCGCGGGCGTGTCCTCGAGCACGCGGTCGTGCGCGATCCACTCGTCCCACTTCTTGTGCCACCCCTGGTAGTGCACGTAGTACATGCTCGCGCTCGTGCCCTTGGCGGCCGCCGCGTGCTTGTCGCTCTGCACGCCGTGGCCGTGGTCCACCTTGAGCACCTTGGCGTCGTAGATCATCACGCCGTGGTACGCGAGCACCGTGTCGTCCACCTTGACCACCATCGCTCGTCCTCCTGCGCTCCCGGGCGTCCTCCTGCGGTCGCCTGAACTGTCCTCCTGCGCGTCGCCGCTCGGAGCTCTTTTCGCGCTTTGCCGCGCAAAATAGCCGCCTGGTCGCTTCCGGTGCTAGCCGCGTCCAGCCGGTTTATAGCCGGTTCTGGCCAGGAAGTTCGCTGCATTCACGGCGCAACTGCTGGCTGCGACCAGATTTCGCGCACCTGACCGCGAACCAGCTCGCAATCGACAGGATACACAGCAGACTCGCCCGAATTACGCGCGTCGCCTCGCTGCTCGGAATCCAATGACTGCTCCACACTGAACCAGCCGCAGCACATCCAGCTCCTGCTCCAGTAGCAGCATGTCTTCCAAGGCCGACTTGGCGCACGAGAAGCCCGACGTGGTGGACGAGCAGCAGCCAGTACGTGCTAGAGGGGGGCGCGGAGAGCAGCTAGAGAGCCAATGCACCCACTGACGCCCGCGTCCTGCAGACAGTGAAGAAAGTGAGGCTGGCGGTCGAGGCCGTGACGGTGCTGGTGCGTGTATGGGCGTGCGCGTGGGTGCCCTCACAGTGAGCGCAATTGTGGATCTGAGCGCCGCGATGGCTGCAGGACAAGAAGGACGGCGAGAGTCCGCTCGCGGCGGCTGGGGACGCGTCGAACGACGAGGACACGAGCGCCGAGGAGAGTCCCAAGGACGACGAAGCCGACGCCAAGGACGACGTGCGTGCCCTCGTTTGGTATCTAGCTATCGGACTGCCTACCTTCCTAACTGGCGAGTGGGGGGCGCCACCAAACAGCAGAGCGTCAAGTCGACCGATGAGGCGCCGAGCGCCGCTGCTGCTTCAGCGCCCAACACCACGGGCAGCGCGTTCGGCGGCTTCGCGGCGTTCAGCGGCACCAGCGGCTTCGCGGCGTTCGCCGCGTCGTCATCGGCGGCGTCGGCGCCTACCGGGGGCTTCGGCGCGTTCGCGTCCAGCAGCAGCTCTGACAGCTCTAGCGGCGGCTTCGGGGGCTTCGCGTCCTTCCAGCGCGGTGAGAGCGCGAGCTTCTCGTCGCTCGGCGCGCAGTCCGAGGCGGCGGACACGGCCGCGGGCTTCGGCACCACCGCGTCGGCCGCCGACAGCGTCGAGTTCGGGTCGAGCGAGGTGAAGAAGCCCGAGTCCACGCTCGTGCCAGCGCTCTCAGACGCCGAGGTACAGTAGGAGGAGCCGTGGCATGTGCTGGGAGGAGGACTTCACCAGTCGCAGCTTAGCTGACTAGCGACATCCCATGCGCGTGTATGGTGAGCAGATCGCTAACGGCGAGGAGGGCGAGCGCATTCTCATCGAGGTTCGCTTTGCTTCTGATTCGCCTGGTTCCGACGCTGGAAGGAAATCTGATTATGCACCACGCTTCCCCCTTAGAAACGAGCCAAGCTCTTCAAGCTCGTGGACAACGACTACACGGAGGTCGGCATCGGTCCGCTGCGCGTGCTCAAGACGGCGACGGCCGAGAGCGCCCGCGTGGTGATGCGACGCGAGTCGTACCCGCGCGGTCCGGGCACGAAGCTGCTGCTGAACGCGCGGCTGACTGCGTGCCTGGCGTGCATCGAGAAGACGGAGAAGGCGATGCTGCTGACGGTCGTCGAGACGGCGTCGAGCGCGCACGCGGCGGCGGAGGAGGGAGAGAGGCAGAGCGAAGGAGGAGGGGAGAGCGTCGCCGGAGAAGACGCAGACGAGAGCGCGAGCGAGGTGCAGATCAAGCCGAGCACGTACCTCGTCCGCTTCGGCTCGAGCGAGGACTTCCAGGGCGTGCTGGCGCGCATCCGTCCGTGGCTGCCGTCCGCCGCGACGTCATCCTAAGGGCGGTGGGTGTCCTATGCGCAATATACCAACCAGTTTCTGCTGGGCCGTCGTCGCTCTTGACTTGTTCCTCCCCTTGCGGTGCCGTGGATTGCACGTGCGTGTTCCACAAACGAGCTGTTGACACTGCGTCTGTTGTGCCTGGTCGCGACCAAGTGTGTGCTCATCCTCCCCCCCCCACGCTATCTCTATTCGCGCCGTGTGCTAGTTCTGCCTGCAGGTTTTACAGAATGTGCCTCAGTTTTCGCGTTGCTTGCACCTGCGCCTGCCTTGCGAGTGTTCTTGGCGAGTAATGACAGGAAGCGCTGAAACACTCGCAGTCGCGGGCGTGTGTGACATCTTCTGTTTCGACACGCACAGCCGATGCTCACTACGATTATGAAGTTGCCGGACAGGTTTGCGCAGAACGTCTACTCGAGTATAGATCTTGACTCGAGACGATCACCCACGTATGCATGCTTGATGGACACGACTCTGAGCTCCGCCCACCATAGAGTCTAGGTCGAGAGGAGCACATGCGCGCAGACTACGGTCTTATCACGTGCTCAGCTCGTTGCGTTGATCGCATCCAGAGTTGGTGCTAGAATCGGCTGAGTTCACCTCGGTATACCCGACCTCTGCGCTCGCGTTGGGACCTCGTGTGGCCTCAACGCGAGTGCGAAGGTCGTTGCATGCATCCGCTCTGAGGCTGGAACTTGAGTGGAATGCTTCGCAGGTGAGCTCGTTGGAGATATTGAACCGTGGCAGCTCCTTCCATCACGTCCGCGGATCCGCGGTCACTGTTCAAGGGAATCTCGCCTGCAATGTGTTCACTATCACATGCAAGACATTCGCACTCGATACAAGGCCACGAGTGCCGCCCTTGAGCAGCAGGTCGATGACTCTCGACGGACGATGTGAAGTCTGTGCAGGTCATCCACAGCACGCCGTTTTCAATCGGGAAGCGGATCTGATACGACACCGTCGTCTCACATGTCGACAGAATCGCCGAAATGTTGCTACTGGACTTGAATTCCATTGCGCCGCTCTTGATGTTGCACGTCAGAAGGCATGTCCTATTGACACCGGGCTCCGGCTCGACATTGCGAGTGTGAGGTTCGCTGCAAGGAATGTGTAGGTATGGAGGAAACATTGTGGTGGAGCTGCTCCTATGGCTAAGCCTGGAGTGATTTCGAGGGTCGGAGAGTGTTCAGCTCGGCGTGAATCGCAATGGGGTGACGCTAAACTAGAGCTAGTTCCGTCCACGATATCGTCTAGCGATTGACAATGAGCTTCGTTTCCACATGCGAACGTCGGATTCTCTGCAACGAATGTGTGTGTATCTACTGCCAGTATGCTGCAAGAGATCGGTTCCCGGACGTAAACCAGAGCCAGAGAGGTGTCTCTGACAGTCAAAACCGGCGTCCAGGTAAGCTGTTGTTAGTGTCGCTTTCCATTTCAACGAGGTGCTTTGATGGTCCATTGCTTCTTAGTACAGTAGGCGCACGCTGTTCTGTCTCGAGGCAACAGTGTGCGGATCCTGGTGCCGCCTGCAAGACGTAAGCTGCATTTGTGTTGCTGGGGACAACGAGGACACATCACTGGCGAGCAGCCAACCAGCTCACCTCCGTCCCTACTACGAGGAGCTAGCGATCCAGTGAGCAGCTCGTTTTGTATCACAAACTACTTGTCGAATGTGAGCGCTGTCACACCAGTTCTCGGTTCACTGCTAAAGCTTCCGAAGCTTCTCGAGCAAGTGCGCCGCAGGGAAGTAGAGCTTGAGCGAAATGGGAGTCGCATTAAGGTTTATCTGGCGTGGTGCACATGAGATAGTAAAAACTAGACAAATATTTACAAAGTGTTTGCTCGGTAATTACACTGAGTCGCGGTTGGTTGGTTCGCACGCGATGCTTCCGAAGAGGGTTGCTTTCAGGTCGCTTGGCTGCATTCTACAATTTCGCTCCAGCCTCGATGACGATGATCGATCGGTCACCACCAGCTCTGTATGTGTATGTGCATGTGTGCGTGTGTTTTACATGTGTGTGGGCGATGAAGATCACAAGCTCCCTCTTCTGAGTTTCTAAAACTCATGCGGAAATTGCTGCATCCGGAATCACTATATGCAACCTCTGAGCCCATATGTCCGCCCGAGGAAGAAGAGCGTGTGTGAGTGCGTCTTCATGTGTGTCTGCACGTGTGTCCGAGTGCAATGATGAAAACGTGATCAGATTTGGCTTGAACCAACTAGCCGTGACGAATCGAATATATCACTATCACCCATAAAATGAGCTCTCCGAACTCTGTGTGCGTGTGTGTGCGTCTTGGATCTCGAGTTTGACTGTGTGCATGTGTGGGGAGTGATGACCAATACTTTGGTCCGTGTTCTTGATCCGCGTCATCGCGATGAAATCAACCAAAGTTCTGACCCTACGATCGAAGTGTGTGTCTGCATCTGTGTGTCATGTTCATGTGTGTGTGTTCGCTTCTTCATACTCCACGCCGGCAATGTTCTGCGGCGCATCGAGTGCCGTGTCGTCGCAGCTTGCGCTGAAAAGTTTGAGTTGCACTGCGGCGCGGTGTCTTGGTGCGTTGGCATTTGTAATTGGCCCCGGTACTTTTTTCCAGAAGCAAAAGCGATCAGCCAACTTACTACGGATTCCGATGCAGCCGCGCAGTGTCGTCTCTGCCTTTCGGTGGAGACGGCACGGCGAGAGGCCGATGCAACGAAGTCAACAAAGTTACTGACATTCCCAGCCGTGTGAGCTTGTATGTTTGTGTGCGTTTGTTTCGAGTGTGTGTGGCGTGCAAGTGCTTATGATATGACTTTCATGCACCACTCTGACGCGCCTTGCTGCAAAGTCTGGCGCTGTGTGGACACGAAATCACCAATTTCTTTGGATGAAGCAGCTTGTGCGTGCAGTGTTTTTGTGTGTATGCATGTGTGTGGCTTCCGCTCGCTGCTGATTAGAACTAACAAGTGGAACTTACCCTTTTGCTCCTTCACTGGAGAAACGTGTCGACTTTACATCTGTGTTGATGAAGCAAGCGGAGCTGCATATGCGTGTGCTTGTGTGTGTGTGTGCGCTTGGACGGGAGTGACGAGAAACCTGTTTTGGATTCCCCTTCTTGACGCCTCTTCTATCTACAAGGCATCTATGATGAGCATCCGTTTCCCGACTCGTCCGGTGTGCCAGCATGTCTGCATGTGTCTGCCTTGCATGTGTCTGCCGTCTATCTTTCTGGAGCGCGATGATGATCATATTCTCAGACCTGTTCTGAAGCTACGTGTGGAATCTTTAACATGCATCACCATCTGATTGCGCTCCATCAAGAATCTGCGTGTGTGTGTGTACCTGTGTGTCTGTCTGCTTCACATGATTTGTGTGTTAGCTTTGCCAGGATCTGTTTGTTCGTGGGCATCGATCTCTGTCACTTCAATACACCCGTGTTTTCTTTCTTCACTCTCGTTCGTCTTCGTCGTTTGTTGATCTTTGCGACATCTTGTAGTCCTAAGTGTCTTGCTCCTTCCCTAGAAGATGCTTGTTATCCCATCACCTGACGTACTCACTGCTCTTATGTCGATGAGGAGAATTGTGAGGGGATTGCATGCTGCCCCTCCTGCTTCTTGGATGGGACGAGAGGCATGCGACCTCGAGTGTGTCGATAAGCAGCACGCGCGCGCGCTGAAAGTCCATTGGGTCAAGCGAGTACAGGTCGCTCGCGCTCTTGTCGTCACACCGGCAGAACTGCGAGAAGTCGGACGTTCGCCAGATGAGCTGCGCGATTTCGCCCTTGAGCTGCTCGAACTGCATCGGATTCAGCGCGTCCTGCGCGAGACGCAACAGTTCGTAGGCCTGGATCGCGAAGCGCAGCGCCTCGAACCGAAGCGTCTCGACCGGGGATCCGTCGGGACCAGGCAGCACGAAGTACATGTCTCCTACTCTCCACGCCGGCGTCCGCCACTTCAGGTCCTCCCACGGTTTTGCCGGCCACAGACAGTAGTTCCAGCGCAGGAAGCCGTCGAGCTCGAGGAAGAACGTCAAGTACCCCACGAGCTCGCCCTCGACCAGCGGCGATGAGACGAACTGGTTGGGGAACTGCGGGGTACAGCACACGTACCAGCAGAACCTGCCGCCGCGCTCGTCGCAGATTTGCGACTTTATGCGGCGCGTCACGTCCAGGTCGGCGCACACGAGCGGCAGCAGCGGCACATAGTCGATCACCTGCGGCGGTGCAAAGCGAAGGAACTCGAAGTTGTTCAGCGCCAGCTTGATGCGGAATCCCGGCGCGAGCCGCTGGAGGAACCGGAGCTGTTCGTAGAACTGCTCGAGCTCGCTGGGCTCGTCCGCGCAAACACGCACGCGGTCCACAACTCCCAGGGCGATGCAGTGCTCGTAGAACAGGGCGATGAACCGCTCGACCTCCGAGACGCGCCGCAGATACCGTATCGCTCCAGTCTGTCGATTGCGGCACCGAATGCGCCACGCGTCAAAGGGCTGAGAGGGTGCAGAGCCACGAGCCTCCGTCCTATCCGCTCCGTGTTCTCGTACACCCGCGGACCCGATGTCGCTCTCCGCTGCGCCGCCGCGCTTCTCTCTCTGCTCATCTTTCGACGAAGAAGACGCGGAAGAACCGGACGACATCGATCGTCGCCGGGAATGCTGAGCACTCGGGCGTCTGACTGACGCTGCCACGGGACCGCCGAAGCCGTGTGCCGGGTCGCGCCAGACGCTCAGCAGTCCGAACACCTCGATTTCCGCGTCCATGTGGTACTTATTCGCGAGGGAGAGCAGTCGGTCGAAGTGGTGGAAGTCGATTTCCAGCACCGCATGCCCTCTGCTGTCGCTGGCCGACGACTCGTACACGTCCAGCAGCGCGTGCTCGAAGAGTGCGGACGGATACGCTGTCTCCAAGTAGCACTGCTGGCCTGCCCACGGCATCTCAGTCGCGACAATCGTGACGCATTTCTGCCCCAGCTCAGAGAGTGTGCTGAGGTAGTTCTCGATGAGCGCAAAGTGGCGGTCGCTCCAGAGTGCCGCTTTGTGCGCTCGCGCGATCGACGACAGGTGCTGCCAAAGGTCCAAGTGGAAGTGGAACGCGCGCGGCGGCGGCAGCGTGACGTCCGCTACGCGCACGTGAATGCAGCTACTCCATGCGAGCTGCTCGTCTTCGAATCCCGGGTTCTGCGTGAACACGTGGACCGGGAGCTCGTACGCGCCCGGCCGCACGCTCGACGCCACGCGCACGCGCACGTACACGGCGTGGTGCAGTGCCAGCTCAGTGGACGAGCCTGAGCGGCTCAGGAACTCCATCGTGCGGTCGCCGTTTTCGTCCTCGACGTCACCGACGACCAAGAGCTCTACGCCCAATTGCGGCGGTACAAAGGACGTGTCGGCGGCGACGCGCGCGCGCGGCGTGTGACCGCTCGGCGGCAGCCAGTTGGCGCTGTCCGTGGCAACCAGGAAGCTGCGGTTCGAGTGCAGGCGCAGCTGGACGCCCGTGACTTCGTTCTGCGCGGCCACCAGGTGCACGCCGTCTGCGAGCTCAGACGACAGGCTCGGCGACTCGGGTCTGGGGCAAGTCCATGGCCGGCGCCACTTGGTCTCGTTTGAGCTACTGTTGTCGTCGCCGCTGCTGCTGGACGCGTGGTCACGAGATCGCACGGATTTGGACATGGCCGGCGCGAAGTGCGCGAGCAGCCACACGGCGCTCTGCTCCGAAGGCTGCGCGAGGCAGGCGATTGCGTCGTCCAAGTCGAGCGACGAGGCGATGGAGCTCATGGACTCGTCGTCCGACATGCTGGCGTCGTCCGCTGCGTCGTCCGCCGCTGCGACTGGCGAGTGGGGGTACAGGGGCGCGTGTGGCGGCGACAGGCACGAGGAGCTCATGCTTCGGCTGCTGGTGTTCTGCGTGGCATCTGCCAGGTGTGGAAGTGCGTGTTGTTGTATAGAGCTCCCAGATCTGTCCGTTTAGAGCGCGCTCAGATTTGGCTCGAGCCCGGCATTTCTTCACGCTCGCCTGGCGCTCTCGCGTGTCCACAGTTCGCCAAACCCGTTTCTAAAACCAAAGGATGGTGCTGTACGTGCTGTACGTGAAGGCGGACCTCGAGAACGTGGACGCGCTCGAGGCGCCGGCGCTGCACCGCTGGTGCCTGGACGTGAAGGAGCCGACGGGCGACGAGACGCGCACCGGCGTCTTCGTGTCCGACGAGGAGCTCCAGGAGGTGGCGGGCGGCCGCGGCGAGGCGCACTTCCTGCTCAAGTGGCCGGGCGCCAAGGCGCCGTCGCAGCTCTCGGTCGTACGCGAGCACAAGAAGCTCAAGCTGCGCGCGCTCACGGGCGACGACGCGGGCGCGTTCGTGCCCTTCGCGGCCTTCGAGTGCCGCGGGATCGAGCCGTACGCGTGGCACCCGGAGGGCGGCTACCGCGTCACGGCGGCGGGCGGCTCGGCCGTCTTCGACGACGTCGACCTCGCGGACGACTGGGCCGACTACGACGCCGACGGCGAGCAGTCGGTCGGCGTGTACCAGCTCGAGTACAAGTTCGAGGTGCACAAGTAAGAAGGAGTAGTTGCACTAACATGGACACCGGGCTACACCCCCTCCGCCTTCTGAAACTCGTCGCGCTCGTCCGCGTCCCGCTGCATCTCCTGCGAGACCTCGTTGAGCAGACTGTCGAACGTCCACGTGTCGTCCGCCTCGACCACCTGGTAGAGAAGGGCGCCGTCATGAAACGTGTGGTACATAGTACACCGGACAGCAAGACGCAGGAGGAGCCTCCACGCACGGCTTTCTCCGGACACAGCGCGCTCGTGAGCAGGTGCAGGTCCACGCCGAACGCCTGCAGAGGCGAGAGCGCTCGTCAGCATGACGAACGCAAGCTAACTAGCGAGGAGACGCGCTGTGAAGCTAGCCTACCGCTGAGCTCGGGAGAGCGAACTTGATGTCCTTCTCAAGCTCCTTGAGGCTCTGCACCGCGCGTGTCGTGTTGCGCGGCGCCTCCGCGACTGCTCCCCACAAGTGCATCAGACTCTCTCACTCGCTTCCTACTACTACCAGCAGAGCGAGGAGCCTCACGCACCCTGCGTCGTGATGTCCGGCTCGCGTTCCTCCTCCTCCAGGTCGGGGATCTCCTGGATGTCTGCGCTCCGTCGTCACCATCCGCTGTTGGTGAGCAGCTCCCACCACCCGGACCCGTCCACCGCACGCACTCAAACGCACCGTTCACGTCGCCGTCGTCGTCGGCAAAGTGGCGGTTCTTCGCGCTCTTCGCGTCGCTCTGGGTATCGGAGCCGCGGCGTCTGCGTGCCGCCGGCCCGCTGCGCTTCGCCTCGCTGCTCGCTGCCGAAGCTGAAGCCGCCGGCGCGTCGCCTTTGTCGTCTGCTGCTGGCTCCGAGCCCCAGCCGACGCTCGCGCGGCGCGGCGGCGCCTTCTCCTCGTCGCCCAGCGTCGTCTCATCGTCCACGTCGCCGGCGCCTGGCGGCGGCTGCCGGTCGCGCGCCTCGAGCTCCTCCGCCTCGGACGCGCGGCCTCTGCTCGGCATCGCGGGCGGATCTTCTTATGCTTGGCGTCGCTTCACGCTCGCTCCTGGTTTTTTTCACTGTAGCTAGTATCAGCCAGCTTCGAGTGGCCCACATAAAATGCATCCGTTGAAAATTGATTGGAAGCGGCACAATTCCAGCAGTTCGGTGCAGACAAAGCAAGCGATGGTCGCAGCTGTGCGCATGAGCCCCGTGGACAAGAGCGCCGCTGCGGCGAGCGACGTGGCGCCAGCCGCCGCCACCGCTGCGAGCGCGTCGGAGCAGAGCCAGAGCGAAAACGAGCAAGAAGACAGTGAGGAAGAGGGCAACGATGACGACGAGAACGAGGAAGAGGAAGAGGACAATGATGACCTCGAGAACGGCGAGGAGGAGGACGCTGACGACGACATGGAGCTGGACGCCGTGGGCTTCGGTGACGCCATGAGCAAGATTCTGGGGCAGAACGTGGCGGCGGACGCGCAGCCGATCCTGGCGAAGCGCACGACGGCGCGCATGCGGGAGATCGCAGCGGAGAAGAAGGGCGCGAAGAGCGCGCGCATGAGCGCCGCCGAGAAGCGCGAGAAGGAGCAGAAGGACATGGTGGTGCCTGACCACTCGACTGCGGTGCTCGACCGCCGACTGCGCGCAATCGCGACCAAAGGAGGTGTGTATGTGTGCGTGTGTGTCAATGTATGCAATGCTGGAGACTGAGACTGGAGCTGCTCGCTCGCAGTGGTGGCGCTGTTCAACGCGATCGAGAAGCACCAGCACCAGAACGGCAAGAAGGTGGATGAGAAGAACGACAAGAAGGGTACGCGTGAGCTTGACCTGCATGCATCGCGAGCATCTCGGGCGAGGGTTAATTCGAGGATGATGTGCTGCAGTGAAGGAGATGTCGAAGGACAACTTCCTCGGGCTGCTCAAGGCGTCGCAGAAGGCGGTCGTCGGCGAGAAGGAGTCGGCGGCGCCGCCCAAGAGCTCGTGGTCCGTCGTGCAGGACGACTACCTCATGGGCGCGAAGCTCAAGGACTGGGACGCCGCGCACGGCACGGAGCAGGGCCGCGTGCGTACCGAGGACGACGCCGAGACGGAGGCCGCCGAGGACGTGGCGTGGAAGCAGGTGGGCGATCTGGGCAGCGACGACGACGAGTCTGCGGCGGGGGCTTCGACTTCGAAGCGGAAAAGCGCCAAGGGGTCCGGTGCGTCTGCGCGGAAGCCGGCGGCGAAGAAAGCCAAGCGCTCTTAGAGTCTCCGCTCGGCACATCCACACACACACATATATACATCCACCCATCCATCCATCCATCCACAAGCAGAGCCGATAGATAAGCGAAGGTATCCATGTTCCTCCTCCTTTTTCGCATGTTGGCGTCGTCGACTATCACATCTGCGAGGTGCACATAGTTGGCGGCGAGAGGATTCGACTCGTGCTTTCAGTATACTTGCGTCCACTCGCGTGCACTTTTCGCGCCAGCCATCCTCACTTACCTTCCAGTCCCGAAGAGCGAGAAGCAGGAGGCGGTGGGCGGCCATGCGGCTCGTCGACTACTCGGACACCAGCAGCTCCGACGAGGACGACGACGCCCAGAAGCGCCCGACGTTCGTGTTCGGCGAGAATGGCGGGCCCGCGTTCAAGACCGCGCTGGCGCACGACGCCTTCGCCAAGATGAAGTCCCGTCTCATGGCGGCCGGCGGCGGCACGACTAGCGCAACCAGCGAGGGTGCCAACGAGAGTACCGCGCTGCCGAGTCGCCTGGCCTTCCGCCCGTACGACAAGGCACCCGCGCGCCGCCGAGCGGCCCGCGGCGGGCCGCAGGCGGGCTTCGCAGTCGCCGCGCAGCAGCCTCCGAGCGCCAGCTTCTCGGCGCCGCCGCACGCATCGCCGTTCGGCTTTGCTACAGTAAAGAAGACGACGGCGGACGCGCGCATGGACAGCCCCACGTCCAGCAGCAGCAGTAGCAGCAACAGCGGTAACGGCAGCAACGGCAGCAAGAAGAAGTCCGAGCTTACGTTCGCCGGCAAGCAGCTCAAGCGGCGCGTGGCGCCGTTTCCGTCGTTTTCGAGCAGACCCGGAGCCGCCCCGAAGGCGACGGCGGCGGCAGAGAAGGCCGGCGCGCAGCCGTGGAGTCCGCTCTTCGCGCCTGTGGGCGAGCCACCGTCGCCGCAGCAGACGCTCGGAGACGACGCGGTGATGAGCGAGGCGAACGCCGCCGTCGAGTTTACGAACGTCTTCCAGCGGCAGCCTCCGGCGCCGGGATTGATAAACTCGGCGTTCTCGAGCGCGAGCTTCGGCGCAGCAACACATGTCGCGCGTCCTGTCTTCCAGTTTGGCGCGGCGAACGCGCCCGTGCATGAAACAGCGTCAACTGGCATTCCTGCTGGCGCTGGTCCTGCTGCTGCTACAGCAGCACCTCCTGCGCAGCGCTGGCCATTTAGTGTGCAGAACAAGACGGAAGCGGCACCTACTGCTGCGGAGCCGAACATATTCTCCGCCAAGACGGCGAGCGTGTCGACAGGTGTGAGTCAGCAACGGAAGCGTAATAGTGTGGCAAAGGCAGCAGTCCCACCCAGCAGCCAAAGTGACTCCGCCTCGTCACTGCCAACCCAACACTCGTTCGCGTTTGGCGACTCTTTTCGCTTCAAGGAGCCAATGAGCCGTCAGGAGCAGCAACCAGGCCATGCAACTAGCTCCCGCGACTGGGCTCAAAGCCGCACAGATGTGGCGAAAGACATGCGTCGTGCGTCGCTGCCAGCGAGAACGCACTCGGTGTTCGTGTTTGGGGCAACTTCAGGAACGGGCATGTCCGGCGAGGCGAAAGCTGAGACGAACGTGTTCTCTAACGAGATCCCAGCAACAAGAGCAGCAGGAGCACCAGGTCCTGTGTTCACGAACCCGTACGTTGGAAGCGGAGCGCAGTTCCCGTTCGGAATGGCGAGTCCCGCAAAGCCGTTTGTGTTTGGGAGGTCGAACAGCTTTGACGAGCGAAGAGACGCGTCGGCGTCACCAGCTTCGGAGCCGCGGGCGGGAGACTTCACGTTCGAGCCACGGCGAACAGAGTTCACATCGCCGCGGCGCTTTGCGCGCAAGATGGAGAGCCAGCGGAAGCTGCGAACGTCGTTCCGAGTGAAAGCCACGCTTGGCACTCCGACCGAGAATACTGCTGCTGCTGCTTTCGGCAGTGCATCGAATATTGGCACAGCGACAGGTGCTTCGACTCCTGGACTCTCGATGGGATCGCCGTTCGGACTGAAAAAGCCATCGGCGGTTCGCACAGACATGTTTCAGCAGAAGAGAGGGAACGCCGAGTACGGCGCTCCCGCTGATCCTTTTGCGATGCCGCTCTTCCCGCGAACGAAGGCGACCACCGACACACAGGCAAACACTCAGAACAGCGGCGCGCCAGTGGAGCAAAAACCCGACTTTACATTCGAGTCTCGCCCGAAAACGGCGCCAGGCACCGGCGAGGTGTACCAGTTTGGGTCTTCTGGTGCAGCACAGCAAGCTCCAGGGTTTACCTTCGTTCCTCCATTTCTTGGCGCTCATAACGCGTCTCGAGCTGATAAAGATTCGAGGAGTGATCACACTCAGAAGCAGACCGTTGGTATGAGCTCCCACACACCGCAATCAACTACTGGAAGCGCCCCGACGAGCAGCACCAACTCCAATGCAGCTGACGGATCACCAGCCCGCCCTGGTAAGTTCCCAGGTCGCCGAATTCTTCGTGCGACGCGGCCGTTCAAGGCCACCAAGTCGAATAACCAGGGAGGACCCCACGAAGACGATAGAGATCCTTCGATGGGAGGAGACGAGAGACCGAGCAGCGACGGCAGTGAGTGGGGGGAGCTGAAGCAGCTCGGCGGAGCAGCGTACTCGCGACGAAACTTTCGAGAGGCCGCCGAGCTCTATCGCCAGAGCATCGAGGCCATCGAGGTGTACCTTGAACACTACCCGGACCTGGAGGTCCAGAAGGACAAGGCTAAATTGCACTCGAACCGCGCCGCGTCACTCATGATGCTCATGCAGTATGCGGACGCGCAGTACGAGTGTCAGCAATCCATCAGCGCGGACCCGGCGTACACGCGCGCGTACATCCGGCTGGGCCGCATCCAGCTTCTCTACGGCGACGTCGCGCAGGCGTGGCAAAACCTTGAGATCGCCAAGCAGCAGCTCGCGAAGATGTTCTTCCTGAACGTGGACCCCGCGGACCGCGCGTCGATCGAGAAGATGGAGGTGGCGCTCGTCAAGCTCGCGAAGCTCCAGAGCGACATCAAGGGGCAAGTCGACGCGCTCGAGTGGACGAAGGTTCTGAAGCTGGTCGAGGAAGCATTGACGATCGCGCCCAACAGCCGCGCGCTCCAGGCGCAGAAGACGCAGGCGCTCTTCCAGCGGAAGTAAGTATCCGCGCTTCTCTTCTTTCTCTTGTCGATTTCGGGATGTTCTGGGAAGCGAAACATAAACCATTGCGATGTGTGCAGGAACTACGTGGCGGTGGCGCGGTACTGCAACGAAGTGGTGCAGAAACAGAGCGCGGGCGACAGGAAGGCGGTCAGCTCCTCGCGAACGTCGGCACCGAGCACGCCCGCGAAGAGCCGCGCCGAGCACGAGGTGACGGTTGTCGGCGTCGACATGGCGCTGCACTGGGCGTCGGCGCTGCACTACCAGGGCAAGGCGGACGACGCGATGGCGCTCGTGGCTGCGCTCGAGCACGCCGCGCCGTGCAGCGCGAGCGTGATTCAGCTCAAGCGCAAGCTGCTTGCGATGCGTGATCTCAAGCGCAGCGCGAACGACGCATTCAAGCTGCGCGACTTCGAGCGTGCTGCGCAGCTGTACTCGAAGGCGCTCGGGATCGACCCACAACACGACGAGTTCTGCGCCGTGCTCCTGTGTAACCGTGCCGCAGCATACATGGGCATGGAGCGCTTCAACAGTGCGCTTGTGGACTGCGAGGAAGCGCTGAAGCGCAAGCCGCAGTACCCACGCGCGCTGCTGCGACGGGCGCGGTGCTACGTGGCGCTGCGCAGGTACTCGCAGGCGCTGAAGGATTTCGACCGGTACGTGCGCGACCAGCGCCGCGAGGCGGTGGGCAGCAGCAGTGTGTCTGCCGCAGCGCTCGCAGAGGTCGAGCAGGAGCGCGCGCGTGTGAAAGAGACGATGGAGGCCGAGAAGGAGGAGAAGCGGCGGCGCCAGGAAGACGCGCGGCGCGCGCGCGAGCAACGCCAGCGCCACGCCGCCTGGGAGGACAGCGACTTCTTCTCGGACGGCTTCTATCATCGCAGCAGCAGCTACGCGCGCACTCCCGGCAGCGGCGCGCACGGGTCGGGGCGAAGCGGATACGCTGAGGCGAAGAGCGGCAGCTGGTACAGCGCGCCGCCGCCGTCGGTGGCGCCGAAGCCGCGGCAGCGAACGCATTACCAGGTGCTCGGCGTGCACCACCGCGCGTCGAGCGACGAGCTGAAGAAGGCGTACCGCAAGCTGGCGCTGCAGCACCACCCGGACAAGGCGAAGAGCGATCGCGACGCTGAGCTCTTCAAGGACATGACCGCTGCGTACACGGTGCTGTCGGACGCGGCCGAGCGCCGCAAGTACGACATGGAGCTCCAGTACAACTGAGTGCTGCAGGGGTAGTGAGGAGATAGTAGGTAGGTAGGAAGGAAAGAAGGAAGGAAGGAAGCAGGAGTAGCGAGACGTAGCTAGTTAGTCGTACGTAGGCGAGAGTGTGAGGTAGGAGTGTAGCATAGAGAACGAGTTGGTTTTGACGCCATGGTCTGATGTGCTTTGCTTGCTGTGAGTATCTCTGCGCTCGCATCAGACAGTGAGGATCATAACTCTCGCTTAGAAGACTGGCAGCTTTGCGCTCGCGAACCGCGCTCGGTCGTGCGGCACGTCCAAGTCAACCGCGGGTCCCATCGGCACGATGCCGAACAGGTTGAGCTTCATGAGTGTGTGCGACGCGTAGTAGTGCAAGCGGATGTGCTCCATGTCCACGCTGCGCTTGACCGGCGGGAGCTGGTAGATGTCTCGGACGTACTGCAACAAAAAGCGACAGCAAACAGCAGAAGAGAGTCAGGACTCTTGCGCCCCGCTCAAGACAGACAGCGCACGCACGTTGCTCAGGTTCGGGTACTGCTGGATCAGCTTCTTGTTCGTCTTGAAGTGCACGTAGTAGACCTCGTCGAAGCGGACGAGCGTCGTGAAAAGGCGTAGATCTGCCTCCGTGAACGCGTCGCCGACCAGGAACCGCTGCTTCGCGAGAATCGCCTCGACGCGGTCGAGTCCCGCGAAGAGCGTCGCCACAGCGTCGTCGTACGCCTCCTGCGCAGTTGCGAACCCGCACTTGTACACGCCGTTGCAGATGTCGCTGTGGACCCACTCGTTGACCTCGTCGATCGCCGCGCGCAGCTGCTCCGGGTACAGATCGAACGACGAGGTCGCCACGTCACCGAACTCTGCGTTGAGCATGCGCACGATGTCGGCCGAGTCGTTCGAGACAATCGTGCGCTGCTTCTTGTCCCAGAGCAGCGGCACCGAGTAGCGCGTCTTCTCGGGCGAGCAGAGCTCGTAGAGGTCGCGCACGAACTTGGCATTGTTGACCGAGTCCGGCGTGGCGCCGCGGGAGGAGTACGAGCCGAGTCCCGACGGCCCCGGTAGCGTCGGCGTGACCTCCGGGTCGACGAACGCCCACCCGGCGTGCTGGTCACTCTCGTCGCCTGGACGCGTGCGCTGGAACACTGGGTGCACGACGGAAAGTCCGACGGCCGCGTCGAGCCCCTTCATGTAGAGTGTCGCGAGGCAGCGGGAGGCCCACGGACACGCGAGCGACACGTAGAGATGGTACCGATCTTTCTCTGGTGAATGAACAAGGCACAGGCAAAGTGTGAACTCTGCCGAGTCGGAGCAGCAAATTGGTCGCGATGAGCTCACGCACCGGCGGCGAACGGCGCGTCGCGGCGGCGACTGATCCAGTTGCGGAACTGGGAGGCCTCGCGCACGAAGGCGCCCTTCGTGGCGGCGGCGGCCATCGCAAGCGAGTCGCGATCGAGTGAGGAGGGAGCTTAGGAGCGAGCGGAGGAATGGGGAGCAGCGCTGAGATGCATTCCTTGCTGTGTTGAACTCAGTATGGCGTAGTGATTTCAAGTGAGTCGCAAAAAGCAAACAGTTTGGATCGGCAAAAAGCTTGCTCTTGGCAAGAGTGCTGCTCAGCGGACTGTGCGCCTCTGACATCGCAAGCAAGCGCGCGGAGATCAAGCAGCAGGTGCACAGGAGATCTCACGGTTGACTTCAGAAAGCGAGAGAGAGAGAGAGAGAGAGAGAGAGAGAGCGTTGACTTTGCCGGTGTCTGGAGAGATGTCCATTTGCAGGAGAGTGCAGCTCGAACTTGAAGATGACTGCGCCACATACTCTTGCAAGATGGAGCAAGGAGCAACTTTGTGCACAGCCCAACCACAAACGGAGTCAAGCGTAAAGTGAA
Source organism: Globisporangium orthogonon (assembly GCA_023334005.1). NCBI lineage: Eukaryota > Oomycota > Peronosporomycetes > Pythiales > Pythiaceae > Globisporangium > Globisporangium orthogonon. The sequence goes on along the minus strand of JAASFW010000332.1, from coordinate 694 downwards.
CAGGACGCGATGACCTCCAGTGTCTGTGTATTCATACGAAGGTCCCAATTTCGCCCCAGTGCAGCGCGCGAGAGCCGATCTTCGCTAGAATCGGATTTTCCACCTGTGTGTCACTGCTGTGTGCCACTGGACCACATCCGCTTAGTGACTAAAGCGTCCTATAATCACCTGCTTCCACGCACTGTTCCGGCGCCGCGGCTGCTTTAAGCCCCCAGATTTGCGTTGCCAACAGCAAGAAGCAAGCAAGACGCAGACCCGTAGCTCTTGTCACCAAGAAGTGCAGTCGACCTCTACGAGCACGCGCTTGGCATGCGTTTGCGTGCGAGTTCGCCGTCCATTCGTCTCTGTCGCGCCAACGTCACGCCGACTTGCATATGGTGTTCAAAGATCTTGCGAATGCTTGTGCCGCGGTATTTCAGCTCCAGGATCAGCGTGCAATCCGCGCTGTTGGCGTTCCTGGTTGCCAGATGTCGTCGTGGTTGTGCCCCAATCCCTCATCTCGGTGGTGGAACATCATTCCGCCAGTTTCGACACTTGCCTAGCTACATTCGACATATTGCCGCATGCACAACGTGGAGAATCGCGCGCTCGAAACTGCATGTCGAGCTCAGCACGACTAACAAACCTACCGAACACTATGACTCTGACTGCACTGTGGGGGGGGGGGGGGGGGGGGGGGGGGGGGGGGGGGGGG
>JAASFW010000331.1:0-22724 GCA_023334005.1 Globisporangium orthogonon | reverse complement strand
GTCAGTGTGAGCCTCTAGACTTTTGTATGTGATACTAAATCTAAGATGCCTAAATTATGAATGGTCCTAAGCGACCCTACTATCTTATTGGTGGTTTATTGTGCTATTGTAGCCAATAATGGAAGGCGCCAAGCGTGGCTAGCCTTTTCGTAATTATGCAGATTGGAATCCTGCATTGCTGAGTTATGTTTGATAACCAGCAAGTGTAACCCCGTTACAGTGACCGAGTGTCGTCCACTGTTCGCACTGAAGTCATATCTTTGAAAAGCTTGAGCGCACTCAGGGAGCAGCGGCAAATGCAAGATCGATGGTGATGAGGAGGAATGCCAGCTACCAAAGCCGTTCGTGTCCGCCATTAGTACGTGGAAGTGGATCGACAACGGCAATGTGGGAGAAATGTGGTAACAGCGCCAACTATGCGCGAGGCAAACCGACTCCAGCATCACGAACTAAGGGACGAAAGAGCAGCAGAACAGGTCGAAGACAATCAGTCGCGACAGCGTTACAAGAGACGAGCAAAGCGCTGTGGGGACGCTCATACGTATCATACCGTTTTGCCAGAACAAGTGACCGGTAAGAATGCTCGCGACGAGAGGCACCTGACTCCAGCGGAGCCAATTGCGTGTTCATTTTGCAACGCGTGGAAGTCTGGTCGCGAATCGATGATCAAGCGCTGCTCTTGTGCGAAAGTCAGCCTGGGAACAAGGACAACAACAAAGGAAGAAATAGTATGGGATCAGAAAAGTTAAACTAAAAAACCGTGTCTTTGGCAGGGGAAACAATGTGTAGTTGCTAAAAAAAATGCCTAAAAACTTTGACGTAACAAAACAAAATGGACAGCACCAGCGCTGGTGCTGCTGGCAGCACGGCGCATGCGGAGAGCAGCAACGCGCTGTCGTGGGCCGAGGTGCGCGAGATCTGCGGTGAGATGGAGAAGCTCTTCCGCCGCGACGCGCAGAAAGACGCGGCGCGACTGCGCGCGCTGCTGCTCAAGCGCCGGCAGGTGGCCGCCTCCGTCGAGAGCAAGCAGAGCGACGCCGCCAAGCAGCTCCATCGTACGCCATACTGCGGCAGTCTTGCTCCTTATGCGAGTAGCTCGCGGGCGCTCACACTGCTGTATTGCAAACGTGCACGCAGACCTGCTGGCGAATTTGAAGGAGTGGGAGGAGCACGAGGCTGCGAGCCGCGCACGCCACGAGCAGGTGCAGATGCAGAGCCAGGAGCTCGAGGCGCTCAAGCGCGAGCTGGGCGCGCAGCTCGAGCGCCTGCGCGTGGACGAACAATATCCTTTCCTTCGACGCGACCGCGGTGATGGCCTTCGTGATGAATGCATATACAGTAGTGGCTGGTCGTCCTTGATTCGGCATGTGTGACTCTGTCGCCAAAGCACGTCGTCAAAGGACTCGCTCGAGACGCTCCTGGACAAGTACGAGGAGACACGGCTGCGTGTGGCGCAGTACAACCTGCAGCACCAGAACGACATCCCGTTCGCAAAGTGCGGTATTTGCTGGGAACTTGTGCACTTTGCTGTATGAGTGCTGGTGGCGATGAGGCACTGACGCATTTTTGTGCGGCGTGAAGACACCAGATGAGCTTGTACGCATCCATCACGGGTATCAAGTGGGACTTTAGCGGCGCGACCGTCGCTGGTGGTGCGTGCTTGAGCATCAGGTCTGCGCGCTGTGCCGTGATACTCGCACTCACCTTCGTCTTCACGTGCAAGACATCATCGTGCCGGCGAAACAGCTCGTGGCGCGCTTCGAGATCGATCCGGCGACCGAGCGCTTCGAAGCCGCGAATGCGCTATGGGATCGCATCGACGAAGCGTTCGAAGACATCGACAGCAGCCTGTAGCTATCCTACGCAACCGCAGCATAGCTCCAGATCCAAGTTCTTCATGTTTATCGAGTCTACGACGCGCATACAGATCGCGCAGGACGATCGCTTCCCTCACGATTGGCGCGAAGACAAACGCAGCGTGCATCACTTCCCTCCATCCATCTCATCTTCTCCTTCCTCCTCCTCCTCCTCCTCTACTTCCCAGCGTGCGACTTACAACTCGTAGAAGCACCGGTCGCACACGCGCACCGGCACGTTGATGCCGAACTCCGGGATCGACTTCCACTTCTCCGAACACCCGCCGCATACCAGCCAGCCGCACTTGCGGCAGTTGTGCTGGTCATACTTCTGCTGCGCCTCGCTCGACGACGTCGAGTTCCACGTGAACGGCGAGTCGCAGCACATGCAGCGCGTCTTGGTGCTGAACGGCACCCAGTCTGGGAGAGTCGGGGACATGCGTCTCGCGTCCCGGACGATCCGTAGCGCACTCAGGTAGCTGCGCCCAAGGTGGTCGCTCAGCATGTTCTGGAGCACCGGCACGTGCGACAGCGATCCGCACTTGCGATCCACGTGGACAGCCTCGTAGATGCCCTTGTAGAAGTAGACGTGCGTGACGCGGCCAGGAATGTACAGCTCCTTCGGGTCCTCCACCAGTGTTGTCACCAACTCCTTGTACACCTTCTCCTCCTCTGCACGGGCCTCCTCCGACACGAGCTCCTCCTCCGTGCCGACAGTCTTGTCCATCTGCTCGATCAGGTTCGTCCGCGTGAGCGTCCACGACGACACTTGGTCTTCCTCTTTCGCGTCCCGCTTCTTCGAGCTGGCTGGCTTGCTCGCTGCAGCCTCCTCGCGCGCAGACGCCTTGGCAGCATTGGCAGCGATGACCTCTGGCGGGAGCTTGCCCTTCCGCAAGTCAGCCTCCTCCCTCGCCCACTCACGCTTTCGCGGGCGCCAGAGCGTCTTCGCACGATCCTTGAACGCCTCCAGATCATCTGACGCAGTCTCGCGCCAACACCCTTTGAAGCCCTTGAGCTCGCCGACCAACTTCATGATGTTCGATGCCTTCGCCCGCGGCACAAAGTCGTCTCGGAGCACGATTGAGTGGACAAAATCCATGCACGACTCCGCCACGTTCAGGTTCACGCATGCCGGCACCGCGTACGCGAAGCACTGGAGATTTTCAAACTCTTTCTGGAGCATCACTGCCAGCAACGACGCGCACCCTGCACCGAGCGAGTGGCCGGCAAGGGTGATCTGGTACCCGTCCGCGTGGAGAATGCGCAGCGAGCCTACGATCCGATCTTTGATCCACATCGCAGCCTTGAGCATCCCGTTATGGGCGAACGCGTCGACAAACCCGCCGCTCGTTTCCTCGTGATGTGAGCTCCCAGACGACAAGCCGATCTCTTCCGGATGAGCCTGGATGTCCGTCAGCAGATCTTGCACAGACTTGGAACCGCGGATGAGCAGAAGCGCTGTCTTCGTCTCCTTGTTCCCCAGCAACGCAAACGACGGGTGGCGCACATCTTGGTTCTGGATGTGGGCGTAAATCAGCGAGAAACTCTGGAGTTTGCTGATGCGCTGGATGTCGAGCACGTCAAGCTCATAGATCGCGTGCAACGCCAGCGGCGCGAACTTCAGAATGTCTGCTAGAAGTTCGTCAGAAATGTGCTCGCAGCCTGCGTGGTCTTCTTTCTCTGCCTCGGGACTCGCGCCTCGCTCGCCTCGGTTCATCGCCATAAAGTAGTACGTCCCAATCGCGGCGTCATGGAATCCGAGGTCATCAAGGTCGCCGATCAGGCCTTTCAGCGTCGCGAACGACTGCATGAACTCGTTGCGCAGGATGAAACCGAGCAGCCCCGCGCGCCCGTACTTCCGCACAAAGTCCGCGCTCACGACCGCCATCTTCGCTGTCGCTCCCATCGGCGCCGACTTCGCGGCCGCGAGCGTCCCTTCCGCTGCGCGCATGATCTTGTCAACGGTGGTGTCGGTCGACGTGTTGAAGTACAGCACAAGCTTATCGTCCATGAAGTCTCGCACACGCTCATTTCGCCACTGCGTGAGCTGCTGGTCCATCTTCTCCTTGACGATGTAGTGGCAGTTCGTGCAAAGCCTGGACGGCGTCGTCTGTCCGAACGCGCGCAGGATCTCCGCGTACGGCAAGTCTTCTCTGCAAAACGACTCGTTACAGTATCCACACTGGTACCGGAACTTGGTCAGGCCGAACTCTTGGCCGCACACTTTGCAGTGTTTCGAGATCGTCTGTTCGGGTGGTGCTAAGTGCACCTCGATGTCGTCGCGGCAGCACGTGACGAGCGCGCGCTCGACTGGGGACAGGTCCGGGAATCGCTTCGAGAGCATCGACAGCACTTGGAACGGGTTCACATCCTCCTCCTCAGTGGGCGCGGCACCACCAGCAGCCCCGTCTCTGGCTTTCGACGAGCGTCTCGGCGGGATACGGTGTGCGGGCAGCTGCGGCTCGGACGAGATCGCAGCCGAGGTCGCTGCTTGCGCGTGGTCAAGCGCGTACAGTGACACCTCTTTGATCGACTGGACCGTACCGAGCACGGCGTGCTTGGACGACTCGCCCGCCAAGCTGATGACCGAGGACGGCAGCGCGAACGCCGCGGCGGACATCTTGCTGAAGAACCCGCCCGTTTTCTCGTCCGCTTTCTTTGGCGGCGACGGCTGCGCTGGCAGACTTGGGAAGAGTACCTTCTCCTCCTCCAGTGTCTTACCTGCAGTCTCTTCCGGCACGCTAGCAGAACTGGGAGTTGCATCAATGGACGGGAGCTGTGCGCCAGCATTAGTGGCCGACGGGAAGAGCTCCTTCCACTCCTCCTTGCTCCCAGTCTCCGTCTGCTTTGCGTCCGTTTTTGCAGCTTCCGCCTCGGTGGCGGCCGCCTCTGCAGTACCAGGCGGCTGCCCGAGCCACACGCGCCTTCGCACAACGGACGCGCGCGTCATGGGTCCGAGCTCGTCCTGGAAAGCAGCGCCGTAGAGCCAGCCGTCGACGTCGTAGTCCTCCGACTTGTACACGCGCCACTCGAGCGCCGGCTGCTCCGCCGGACTCGCGCTCGCGCCGCCGCGCACGTCGGTCCAGGGCGGCGGGTCGTCTGCGTTCAGGCGCGCCGACCAGCCCTGCAGAGGACGAGCGGGGAAGCGCGTGAGGCGGCAGGTTGAGTGCACGTGCACGTCCCGCGCATACTACGCACCAGAATTGGGTACCAGCGTTGGTTCTCGATCACTTCCTGCTGCGCCATCACCACGGCTCTTGTCGGTTTGGCTTCTCTTCTTGTGTTTTCTCCGGGCGCTTCACTTTAGTGCCATCTCCCCCTCGGTAAAGTGACAAAGATCCCGCCGTTGGCCACTGCCTTCCCGTTGGCACTCAACTCTTTTCCTACTGCACCCCGCAAGGGAATCGGCGCTGCCGACTCGCGCCGCCGCCCGCCCACGTCGCCTCCACCGACCAACGCAGTGCTGCGTGGAAATGCGAAGGTCTGCTCCTCGCATCGACGCACCAAGGCATCGCTCGGCAACTTGAAGTCGGATCGTACTTTGGGGAGTGGATTCAGTAATGCTGCATGCTTGCTGCAAAGCCAAGTCACAAGTCAAGCTCGAGTCAATCACCAAGCAGTAGACGATGAGCGGCGCGAGCGGCGCGCTCATCGTCGTGTACGTGCTCGCCGTGCTCTTCCTGCTCGCGTCCGTGGGCTACGGCTACGTCGCGTGGCGCAACTATCGGCGCGCGATGCGCGACGCGCTGCAGCGGCGGCGCGAGCGCCACACTGAGCGCGTGACGCAGGACAACTACTGGATCGGCGACCCACCGCCGCCTTCTGCATCCATTCACGCGACGCCCCACGCGGTGGCCGTGCGCGTGCACTCTCCGAGCTCCAAGGTGGCAGGCAACGCGGCGCGCAGCAGCGCTTCGCTCTCGGCCACGCCGCTGCGCTCGCATCGCGCGGGCGGCTTGTGAGCGGCGTGTGCGGCGTGTGCGGCGTGTGCGAGAGGAGCGGCGGTGTGCTCGTAGCAGCAGCCGCCGCAGCGAGATAAACGTGTAAAGTAGCAAGTCTGAGCTTTGATCGAGTGTGAGCTCCTCCTGGTTCTCGCGCGCACTCGAGCGTTACGCGCGCAGCCAGCTGGCCGACACGCACAAGGCGTCCTTTTTCCCTATCAGGGCACTTGGCGATATCGGACCGACAAAGGTCGCAAAAGGCAGGTTATCAGAGGTGGCGGGCTGTGATTGGCTGTGGGGATCCGCTGACTGGCGGGCAGTATGCTGCATACCTTTTGGCCGAAAAGTCCGATGCTGGAGGGAACCGCCGCCTGCTCACCCTTTTTCGCCCCTGCGCGATCCGCATTTTTCCGAGGGAGTGATCGAGGAGGCTGCGAGTGAGAGGAGAAGAAGAGCGAGCGCCACGATGGACAAGTTCGCGCTCGACCGGCTCAAGAACGCCATGGACGAGGCGTACGTAGAGTGATGGTAGTGGTAGTGTAAAGTATGTTACGCCAAAGGGGGGCAACGAGAGAAAGAGATCGGGAGGGGGAGTCGAATGGGAATGAGATCGAGAAACGAGGGGGAGAATGAGGTGGAGGAGAAGAGGGGCTGAACACGCTCTGATGGCTACAGCAAGAGCGCCGTGAAGGCCAAGATGGGCACGGACGTGGAGCGCAAGATGGAGGACGCGCTCTCGAACAAGAACTGGGGCGCCTCCAGCACGCTGCTCAACGAGATCGCGCAGCTCACTTACGACTAGTACGATGACGTGCAGCAAGCGCAGACGCGGAGCTGAGCTGGTCGAGTGCGTGGGCTAACTCTTTATCCTGCTGCTTGCCGGTCGACAGTGAGTCGTACAGTGTGGTGATGAAGAAGATCTGGGAGGCGACCGAGTCGCACGCGCGCCAGTGGCGAACTGTGTTCAAGGTGCGTGTGTGCTGCTGGTGCTGAGCTTGCAGCACAAGCACACCGAGCAACGCACTCATCTCGGTATTTGTGTGCTGGCGTTCGGCACAGGCACTGAGCTTGCTGGACCACCTGGTGAAGAACGGCACGGAGCGCGTCGTGGAGAACGCGCGCGACCACATGTTCAAGCTCCGCCAGCTCTCGGACTTCTCGTACCACGACGGCTCGGCTGACAAGGGCGCTGGCGGTGAGCGCTTTTTGCAAGCTGATTACAGCATATGTAGCATATGGTAGCGCGAGTTAACGGGTGATGTGGCGCTGCGTGTATATGTGCATGTTGTAGTGCGCGAGAAGGCGAAGCAGCTTGTGGATCTGCTGAACGACAACGACCTGATCCGCGAGGAGCGCGAGAAGTCCCGCCGACTCCGCGACAAGTTTATCGGTATCGGCTCTGGCGGAGGCGCAATGGGCAGCATGGGGTCGAGCGGCTACAGCGGTGGTGGAGGTGGCTACAGCGGTGGTGGTGGTGGTTACAGTGGTGGCGGAGGCTACAGCGGTGGCGGCGGCGGCTACGCGGGCCGATCGGAGGACAAGGGATACTCGAGCCGATATGACGAGCGGGAGTCGAGCAAGGGGTACTCGAGCCGATACGCTGAAGAAGACGACAACCGAGGAAGCGGCCGTAGCTCGCGTCGCGACAAGGGACGAGGTAAGCAGCCGAGATGAGGAGAAAACGGCTTGGTGTTTGCTGGATAGCTTGCTAACGCAAGCTGTTTGGTTTGCTTGTGCAGATGAGAGCGAGGAGTCCGAATCCGAAGGCGAGGTGCGTTCTGCGAGGTTTCTCTTGTCGTGGCTGTCTGAATCCGCATGAGGTGACTCATCGCGAACTTTACTTTTCTGCTTCTTCAGACTCGTGCATCTCGACGGACTGCTTCATCGTCGAGGAGAAAGAACTCGAAGAAGAAAGAGGTGGGCACGCCGCTACCTTTTGTTTTGAAAGCGTTTGAATCATTCGGCCGGTTCTTACGCTGACTGGTCAAGCAGGAGGAGGCAGCTCAGCAGACGAAGGGGCCGTCGGCTGCGCCGTCGCTTCTGGACGACGACTTTTTCGGATCCTCTTCAAATGCGCCCACTCAAGGTGTGTAGTGTATCGTCTGTTGTTATGCAGTGTATCAACGGATATGCAGTATTTGTGCTGACTGGATCGGTGGTATCTATCTGTGCCAGCTCAACCTGTGACAAACGCGTTCGACCCGTTTGCACCGACCCCCGCGGCTCCAGCGCAGCAGCAGAGCTTCAACGCGTTCGGTGCTCCTGCTGCCGCCGCTCCGCAGCCTGCGTTCAATGCGTTTGGCGCCGCTCCAGCTCAGCCAGCCCCAGCAGCAACGTCGTTTGACCCGTTCGGGTCTGTTGCAACCCCGGCTCCGCAGAACGCGCACCAGTTCGGTGCGTTCCCGCAGCCTGTCCGGCAGGAGCAGCAGCCAGCAATGATGGGCGGCAACGCGTTTGGTGGTGCGCCGCCAGCGCCGATGTTTAACCAGCCGGGAGCGCAGTTCGGCGGTCAGTTCGGGGGCATGGCGCCGCAGCAGAGCTCGATGCACGGCGCTGGGATGGCGAATCCGATGCAGGCGCGCACGGGATCGAACCCCGGCATGGCTCCGGCGCAGTCGAGAACAGCGTCGATCCCGAGCGGTGCGCAGGAACCAAAGCGGAACGATGCGTGGGGCGCCGGCTCGTCGCTGTTCGACCTGAACAACCTGGGGACGTCGAACAGCAGCGGAGGCGGAGTGGCAGGCCGTCCTGGCCAGGCAGGTCACGGCCAGCCGACGTCGATCCAGAGCAGCCAGAACAGCTTCAGTGGACTCGACACGCTCGCCGGCATGCCGAGCAAGATGAACTCGTTCGGTAGCGGATCGTCGATGAACACGATGGGCGGTGGCGGCATGAACCCTGGCATGGGCATGGGTATGGGCATGGGCATGGGTATGGGCATGCAGCAGAATCCAGGCATGGGCTTTGGCCAGATGGGCGGCATGCAGATGGGCGGTGGCGGTGGCATGCAGCCGAACCCGATGATGGGAGGCATGGGCATGCAGCAGCAGCCGGGCATGGGCGGCATGATGAACCCGAACGCGGGCTTTGGAGGCATGCCTGGCGGTTTCCCGCAGCAACAGCAGCAGCAGCAGCAGCAATTCCAGCAGCAGCAGTTCGGCAACCGACCATTCTAATCGAACTCGCGTGGAGATTGCAGGCAGGCAGCTGGAGCGCTTGGTAGAGAAGTGGATCGATCGTCAGTGCCGTAAAGAGAGACGAAGCGAAGCAGAGATCCTGTGCATATGAGTCACTCATTGACACCCGAACTCGCTTGATACGATCCATTCATTTACTACTTACTACCTAGGTCTACTGCGACAATGAACAAAGCGCACGCACGCGCCACATCAACGACGATCGGGGGCGCATGTACTGACGTCACTGGCGCACGGGACGATCGATCGACAGACTGGTGGTGCACCTAGGAGACCATGACTGCCTGCCTGCCTGTCTTCCAAGCGACCGCGACGCTGGACGCGCACCACTTGGACACACGGGCGGCTGGAACGGACTGGCGGACGGTTCGGTTCGTGTGAGCCGCTGGACAGCGTCGTCTTCTCTACTCCTCCTGTCTCGCTCGACTGGTTCGGCGCTTGATGACCTTCACCAGTGACGACGAGCAAGCCCGATCGATCACCAAGGACACCACCACCCGTAGTACTGTACTTGCTGGGCTGCCACCGACTCGTCTGTAACTCTCTCTCATGAGCACAGCTTCTCCAGGTCGCTGTCGTACGGCGTACTTGCGGGCGATTCCGGAGACACGTCCTCCATCTCGTGATCCTTCTCTGCGCGCTGCTGGGCCATCACCGCCTGGTTGCCCCGCGCACCCACCGCGTCATAGTCCCACGTCGTCGGCGCAAGAATGTTCTTCTCGCTTGAGACCTTCTTGAGCGGCCCAGCGCCATCGCCATGGGGATGCTGATCCGACTTGCGTTTGCGCAGCCCTTCCGGGTTCTTCGTCAGCACGCTGAACGACGACGACGACCGCACGCGGAGGTGGCCGGGGATCGACAGCCGCCCGTGCGCAGCAGGCTGAGCGTGCGCCGCGCTCTCAAGACGGGAGATCTCGACGGCGTCCACGCTCACGCCGCGCATGGGGCTGTCGTCCGAGCCACTGTTGTTGTTGCTGGTAAGAAAACTCGGGAGGTCATCGAGCCGAAAGGAGCTGTTGCGCAGCCGCAGCTGCTTGCGCAGCACGTCGCGCGGTTGCGGCGACGACGGCGGCGTCGACGGCCTCTCGCCCAGCAGCGGGAACACCTTGAAGTGGCCGCCGCCGTGCTGCTGCCGCCTCTGCCGGCGTAGCCGCTCGTTCTCCTCGTCGTAGTCCTCCAGCAGTGCGGTCGCGTCGTGCTCGTCGCCTGCATCGTCGTCGTCGTCGTTGGCGCCGGGCGCCGCCGACCGGAAGCGCAGCCCCACGGCGATCTGGTTGAGCTTCTCGCGCAGCAGCAGCAGCTCGTCCGGGTCGCTCACGACTGACTTTCGGCGCGCCGCCGCGAGCGTCACCGCCGACGTGGGGCGTGCGTTGCTGGCGCCGCTTGGGCTCTTGGTGCTGCTCTGGGCCGCCATGGTCTGGTTGTTTTCGCTAGTCGCCCCCTTCTCTTTTTCTCTCTCTCTCTCTTTGCAGCCGGTGGTGGGAGTTTCGGCGCTCGCGGCCGGTGTCTTGTGCCGAGGCGCGCGCGCTGGAATTCGGAAGTGAGCGCGCTTCTCGCAGCGCGCGCTCGGTTCGCGCACTTGGTTCGCTCGCTCAGCCGCCGCCGCCGCCGTCGCCGCCTCCGAGCCGCTTGCCGCCTGCTTGCTGCTGGTTTCTGGGCAGAACGCAAGTTCGCGAGAATTGCCCAGCTAGACGCACCGCCATCCGGCAACGAACGCACCCTTTTTCGAAAGAACAACGTGCACGAAAAAAGCCACTCGGTGACTCGCGATTCGCTCAGATCCCAGCCACGGACAGTTGGAGCGAATCACGCTCCGCCAAATCCTCTCGCTGGCTCTTCTGAAGCGTTGCAGAATCAGGGACGGGAAGCAAAGATTTTTGACGGGGTGGCGACTCGTGGACCACACCATGCGCCACACCAATTATATTGGTCCACCCCAATTGATGATCATGTCCGAGACAGCATGCCTTCTGGAAGTCGTGCAACACCCAACTGATGAACATGCCAGGTTTTCAGGCATTGAACGTGTCGACGTACCGTGTACGCACAGACTTCGCCTTACTATTGCTGCTGCTGCTGCTTGCTGCGGCAGCACCCGACAACCGCGCGCGATCTGCAGTCCCAAAGTTCGCCCGAGTGGAGTCGCCATCACGACTATCACGACCGTCGGCGGCTCGGCGGCTGAATTCTGTGCCAAGGTCGCCGCGTCGGCCAGCTGCTACAGCCACTGCTGGTCGCTCCAGCTGAAACTTCGCGCGCTGCAGCTCGGCTTCGATCTCGGGTGATGGCTTGAGCGGTTCGTGAAGTAGGGAATGCAGCAGCTCCGGGTTCAGCGGCGGTGATTCGCTCTTACTGCCGTCGTCACTCTCGTCGCGAGTCTCCTGGTCATCATGGTCAGACTCGTCATCCTGGCTTTCTGCGCCACCGCCTTTGCTTTGAGCATCATCGGTGGCACTGCTCCCGCCTTCAGGTCTCGATTTCGTTCCGCGCCCGAACGCAAACAGCCAGTTCTGATGCCAGTAACAGTTCAGACGTTCGTCAGCGGCACTGCGCAAAGCAAGTGTCAACTGATAGATTGATTGCTAGCATGCGAACGCACCGTCCAAGATGTTGTCGAGCTGCTCGAATTGCGACTCTCACTCTCGCTGGCGTCGGCCCGCTGATTGGCGCTCGGCTCCTTTGCCGCGAAGGAAACATACTTTGTCGGGGAAGCGCCATCGTGGCGCTTCCTACGCTGCTCTGGCTTCGCCTGCAAATGAACCTCCTCGTGAACGGCTTCGCCGCCATTATCTGTCGACTCTCGTGCTTGACGCTCCATCTCTTCAAGAAGATCAAGCGCGCGCCGCATTGGATGGTCGGAAACGAGATCGTCAAACTTGTGACGCAGAGGAGAGCGTGTCTTGAGGTTCGCGAGCGGCGAGAGTCCAAGAGCGTTGGTGACGAGCGGGTCGACTCCGTACTCGCTCAGGATTTCAATGCAGTCTGCACTGCCGTCCCACGCCGCGAGGTGAAGCGCCGACTCGCCATTTTCATTCGTAGCTGTCAAGTCTGCCGCGCTCTGGAGCAGGAACACCACACAATTGAAATGTCCCTGAGAACATGCTGCGAGCAGTGGCGTGTTTCCTGCTTCGTCTCGCATTTCGACATCGGCTCCAAACTCGCATAGCATCCTCACTGCGTCCAGATCGCCAAGTTCACACCTATGTCACAGTCAGTTGTGTTGCAGTTGGCAACACAGTGTTTGTTAGCTTATGATAAAGCAGAGTTTAACCGAGGGATGCGGATCGCGAGTCACGTACGCTAAGTGGAGAGGAGTACCCTTTTCGCCAACATCATGTATGTTTGGAGATGCTCCACTTAGCAGCAGTTTCTGCAGTTGCGCGCGTTCGGACTTCCGGATCGCCATGAACATCGCTGACGGGTCCTCGAACTGTGATTCAAGTTGTTGTCGCTGCTGCTTTGACTGTTTCGACGGGTCGCTGCCTCGGGAGACTTGGGGATATGCATTCCCTTTGCTATCGTCGCTGGAGCTCCGAGTCCGCTCTGTTGCCACTGCCACGTTCTCAAAGAATTTGTTCCAGACGGCACCGACGCGTGAGGGCGAGGGCGGTGGGGAGTTGTTCGCGTGCTGATCGATGTGATCGGCATATGGGATCCCGTCGTATTCGCTCGGGTAGTATACCTCGCCTTGCTTCTCCTCAGTCGGCGTCAGCGTCCCGGGTTCGTCAGTGCTATAATGCGATGGATAGCGTTCGAGCCTTGACATGTTGTCTCCGATCGCGTCGTCGTAGGAATGGTAGTAATCACTGTTGCCAGCACTCTCCGAAGCTGCTGGTGCATTCGAGTAATAATAGTTGTTCTTGTAGCTCTCCGCGATGTTTCGCTGCTGCTGCTGAAGTTTCTGCTCCCATGCAGCGTCTTGGTGTGTCAACACTGCCACAAGATTCGCGTTCTTGTCGATGGTGGCGCGAAGTTGGCTCTGCAAAACGTCTTCGTAGTGGCTGTGCTCGGCGCGCTCGCGCTTAAGCTTCTCCTGAGACGCTCGTGCAATGCCGTCGAGCATATTGCAGCGCTCCACAAGAGCGTCGTTCGAAGCGCTCAGCGAAAGGAGCTCCGCATCTTTTGCAACAAGAAGCGTTTCCAATTGAGAGCTCTCTGTGTGCTTCTGTGCGCGACAAAACAGCAACCACAGCATTATGAACTGTAGTCGGCTTCATCATGCAAGACGCGCACTGTACTCAGTTGTGACAAGCACACTGACCTTCGAGAGCTCGGCAGTAGCTTGAGCATTAGCGGACTCGAGGGTTTCTATACGCTTGCTGCACTCGACCACACTTTGACTGAAGACCTGCTCACGAGGTCACCAGTTCCCAGTGAACACTCATTAAACCTGTGCATTATGATCAACTAGCTCGCAGGTTTCGTACCTGAATCTCTCCGGTCAGTGTATCGAGATCTGTTCGCACCCTGTGCACGTATTGCTCGAAAGCTTGACGCATTGCAGGTGTATTGGATGCGAGTCGGAAAATGTGTTCTTGCAATCGCTCGAGATCAGCAGTTTGATCGCTCTCGACGCCATCAGAAGCAAAACCAATTGCTTGAGTCGGTCCCTCGGCGTCTGCTTTGATGTTCGTCTCTGACGAAGCTCTGCCTGCTTCTGCTGCCTGCAGCACCTGCGCGCACTCGACCTGATTCTCCATAATGCTCAGCACTAAGGCTGTTTGTCCGTGCGAATCCTCCGCATCAATCGCGGCACCCCGGTTCACCAGCGCACGAACTGTGTCGATGTCTCCGCTTCGTACTGCCACATGAAGCGGGGTTTCTTCGTCATGATTGCGCTGGTTCAGCATCCCTGAAACTTCATCGAAGATGTTGGCTGTTTCGCCGAGCAGAAATTGTAGTGTGTGTCGGCTCTGTGAGGCGATCGCAGTGTGCAAGATCGAGTTGCCTTCCGTGTCTGTTGCTCCGAGTGATGCTCCGTAGTCTACAAGTATCTGGAAGATCGCAACGTTGTCGTTCCAGCATGCTAGAAACAGGGGCAACGAGCTGTTGCGAGTGGTAAAGTGGTTCACTTCAGCACCGTAGTAAAGCAGCAGCGATACAGCGCGGATGTCGTTACGCTGACAGGCGATCTGCAAGGGTGTGAGTCCGTCGCTGTTTACTTGATCCACGCTCGCTCCAGACTGAAGCATCTCCTCAAGCTGATCCACGAATGGCTCGACGCCAGACACTGCTTCGAACAGGGCGATTTTCATGTCTGTCGAGAGGAAGAGCGTCGATTCGGGCTGTGCCGAAGGCGGTACTAAGTGGGGGGCTTCTTCAGGATGCGTCCACTGTGACTCGTGGGTTCGCACATTGTAATAGTAGCGGTCCCCAGCATCCGAGACGCACTCAATCCACTCGCTCTTGTGTGTGTTCGTTGAAGAACGCAAATCATACTGCGGAAGCTGTGCATCTTGCTGCTCTGGCGTGAGTTCTTCATCTACTGATGACTCGACAATCACCAAGGAGTCAGTCTCCTCTGCATCGCTCTCTTGCTCCTCAGCCACGAATGTATCGCCTTGAGGACTGGCAGCAGTCGACGACTCATGTTCGTTTGCTGCACGAATCTCGTTGTTTGTTGTATCAGCTGACGCTGAGTCCGTCACATGAAGCTCGTTATCAACATCCGTGTCACCATTGGTCGTATCCGTTCTCAGCTCCTTATCATAAGAGTTCGCAGTGAGATCGCCTGCGTCGACCCCTCCTGTTACTTCGCGGTTACTCGCATCGCGACTCTCATCCAGCGTACTTTCATCCCCTACAACCGGCGAGTGCTGCTCAATTGTGCGCACGTCCGCACGCGCTGAGTTCGTTCGCTTTCCGCTCCTCCTCGAACTGCTCCATTCGCCATTGTCTGCTCTCTGTCCAGAGTCAGTACTGGAGAGCAGCGGCAACAGCGGAGGCATAAGCGGAGCTGGCGGTGGCAGCTCGGAGTCTCCATCCGGTGTAACATCGCCAGAGTCATGCGTGTTGACCGCTTCGCGTTCGTGCACGTTGTCCTCGTCACGCACAACAATCGTGCCACCACCATCACTCGGAGGCACCTCCCTCTCTCGTTCATCTGGTTGCTGCAGAGTCGCTTTCTCTTCAGTTTCTCCGAGCTGCGCTTCAGGTGTGGTCGCTGTGGCGACAGGAGTGGCAGACGGGGGCGGCGCCTCCGCATCACTCGCGCTGTCTGCGTCGCCTGTCGCTTGCATCGCCACGAAAATGCGGTACTACGCGCCGCTTCAAGTCACAGCTTTCCCTCTCTATCTTTGTTAGCAGGAAAAGAGAACCTCTCTAAAAAGAAAAATCACGCAAGATGCCCTGTCGAAGATGGTGGCACGTGCAGCCTTCACTTGCCAGCACTGTGCACGCGGTACTTCACCTTGACCTCCAAGAGTACACGAAGGCCACACACACAAACATATGAGCAGCGGCCAAGTGGCCTTCAGCCGCAAATACCAAGCGTGCGAGCGCGATAGCATCTAGAGCTAGGACGAGCAAAGCAACATCCTGCCGTGCAAGCGTACCTCCATTGCTGCCTGCTTGCTGTCAAAGCTCGACGAGGTTATTGTTACGCAGGTTCTGTCGAGTGTATCGCGTCTACCAAGCTGTCACGTGCTTGCTTCGTCCGGCGGTATGCAATCAGCTCACCAGGAGTAAATAATAGCGCGCGTATCGCCAGAAGCGAGCAAGGTACAGCACAGGGAACTAATCCGCACAAACAACAACCAAGTGTTTGCTGTTGCTTGTCTCACCCACGCACACTCAGGTTCGCACACGCACGCAAGCACAACAGGCACGAGCATACAGACATGCTAGTACGCGCACGCTTATCTCATTTGTACTTTTCCTCTCACACCTCGCGCCACCACTTGCTGCAGGCTGTCAAATGCTGATGATCTGCATGAGAGCGAGGGAGAAAGCAGAGGGACCGGAGCGGGAGAAGGAAAACATGGTACTACCGGGTGAGAGACACTGGCTGCTCGAGGGAACCCAGCGCTACCCACTCAAGTACTAATACGACAGCAATAATATGGTTGGTACGTACCCATTTGCATACCTAGGTGTGTCGTATGTGCCTAGCTCATGTACCTAGCCTATGTTACGGCTAAGCTCGAGTCTTTACCTACTTTGATGGCGACCCCTGATGGGGTGCGAACCTAACTAGTGTTTAAACTGTTTGCAACTGGATGTCCGCAGTCCTGAGGTTTGCGCGCGTGCTTGGTGGCTCCATTTTCAGATTCGTGTACGAAAAGGTGAGCTGTGCCCGTTGCAATCTCGCGTACTCGGTCGTGCAGCATCACACATTTGAGAGATACTATACATGAGCGTATCAGAAGCTTACAAGCTAGGGTTGATGCTTTCGCAAGGGTTTGGAAGTGTAGTGTGTGAGCTTTAGGTAGGGTTTAACAAGCCACCTTTTTCTTCACAATTACAAATGTAAGCTGTCCGAATGCGTAAACCCTTCCCTTGCGCTGACGTCAGCCCTTTTCTTGCGTGTGGCCGACTTTGTACCTAACCCCCTTGCCCACAAAAGCCCTAGTCTTGCGCTGACGTCATCATGACCAGCATTCTGAAACGCAAAGGCAGATGATATACTGGTTTTCACCGGTTCTTGCAATAGCAAGTATTTTGTCACTAAAGTGAGGTCAGTCTGCTTGGTACTCGGTGACACTTTTGTGGCATTGGTGAGCATGTCGCACTTCCGGGCGCTGCTGGAGGCCGCGATGGGCGGCGAAGAGCTGCCCATCGCGGACATCGACGCCTTCGAGCGCGCAACTGGCGATGACGCGGGCGGAGAAGAGGTAGACGAGCCAGAAGAAGCAGGAGAAGAAGCGGCAGCAGAAGGCGGCGACAAGCTCCGCAGACGCTCCGCTGACGCCTATTACCGTGCGTCATGTAGTGTGTGTGTGTGTGTGTGTGCGTATGGGTGAGAGAGAGAGTATGTGTGCAAGAAAGCGATGAGTTAGCTAACTGCCGCTTCTTCGATAGGCGATGATGCGGCGATGGAGAGCGACGACGCGTTCGAGCTGCAGTCGAGCGACGAGGAGGAGGACGATGATTCGGACATCGAGCGGCAGGTGCGAGCGTATGCATGTATGTGCCAAGTGATTTAGCGATGAAGTCGCTGACACCGGGTGGTGAGCGGCAGCTGTGGGGCAAGTCCCGCAAGCGCCGGCGGCGCGGAACGGGCCGGAAGCGCCGCAAGGTGGGCAAGCGCGTGGTGGCGAGCAAGGTGCCGCCAGAGCTCGCGGGCGTACTGGGCGAGGCCAACATGCTGTACGCGTCGCACCAGTACGACGAGGCCATCTTA
Organism: Globisporangium orthogonon; assembly: GCA_023334005.1. NCBI lineage: Eukaryota > Oomycota > Peronosporomycetes > Pythiales > Pythiaceae > Globisporangium > Globisporangium orthogonon. The sequence continues at coordinate 5,389 of JAASFW010000331.1, read as the reverse complement.
TTGCTGAAGGACTTCATCAAGAAGGCGCCGACAATCCCGGACCCGTACCACACGCTCGGCATGATCTACGAGGACCGGCAGGACCGCACGAAGGCGCTGCAGTTCTTCCTCATCGCGTGCACGCTCACGCCGCACGACGCGGAGCTCTGGAAACGCGTCGGGCGCATTGCCAAGGAGGAGAAGAACGTCGACCAAGCGCTCTTTTGTTTCAAGAAGGCGAGCAGCGCCGACCCGAAGGACCGCGATGCGCTTTTCAGCTACGCGGAGCTCTGCCGCGAGCAGGGCGACAACCGCCGCGCCGCCGAGGTCTTTAAGAAGCTCACGGTGCTGCTCCCGAAAGATCTCTCACTCTGGATCCAGATCGCCGAAGCCTACCACTGCAACGAGCAGGAGGATGAGGCCGTGGACGCGCTCAAGATGTGCATCGAGAAGGCGTCGGCTGACTCGACGCGCCACCACGCATCCAAGTACGAGCTCAACGCGATCAACATGCTCGCAGATCTTTACATCACGCTGAAGAAGTACCGCGAGGCGATCCAGGTGATCCACCAGCTCCACGCGCGCTACGCGCCGGCAACGCACGAGGCGACGCAGGTGGAAGGCGATCCGGGCGGCTTGCCGCTCGACATCGCCGTCAAGTACGGCATCTGTCACCTGTTCGAGCGCGACTTCAAGACAGCCGAGGCGATGTTCAATCACCTGTTCGCGCAAGACGTGGACGTGTTCGGGGATCTGTACTTGGACGTGGCGGAAGCGTACATCGCGCTTGGAGATCAGGACGAGCGCGCGGCGGAGATCCTAGTGCCGCTGCTTGGCCGTGAGGAGTTCTCGCTCGAGCAGATCTGGATCAAGTACGCCGAGTGCCATGACCGCATGGGCAAGTTCGACGTCGCAGTGGACTACTACGAGCGATCGCTGCGCCACCAGCTCACAATGGATCACTTGACCGTGAGCCCCGAGCTTATGCTGAAGGCGATGCAGGCGACGCGCAAGCGGAAAACACCAGAGAAAGGCATCGAGCTGCTCGCTGCGTACTTGCCCGAAGTGATGCGACCTCCGATCCGACCGTACTGGGTCAACACTGGCGCGCGGCGAAAGAAAGGCAAGATGGGAGAAGAAGACGCTGGTAGCAAAGGCGGCAAGAGCGCGGGCTCTCAGCAGCGTAGCCGTCGATACCGAGGAGATGAGAATGGTGATAATGATGACGAGGAGGAGGAGTATGCCGAGAGCGCCGAGGAGTTGGAGGAAGATGACGAGGAGGACGTTGACGACGAGGATGATCTGGGCGAGAATACGCGCATGAACCGGACACATGATCCGTCGCTGTCGCCGGACGCGATGGAGAACGGAATCCGCTTGCTGCTGCTGATCGAATGGGGACACTTGAAGCGTCTGGCAGGCGACCCGGAGGTGCTCTGTAAAGTGGGAATCCCAATCATCTTGACGTCCCTGAACCAGACGGCGTTCCGTCTCTCTGGACGCGTGAACAACCCGACGAGCACTGCTGCTGAGCTGGTGTCGAATGTCGGCACACCAACCGTCGGCTTCCAGGTACTCAAGTCCGAGTACCTCGTGGACATCTCGGATCCGTCCCAGCGCGACTCGTTCATGGGGATCGTGATGCGCGTCGCCCAGCAAATCGTGATCTCCCGCGCGCTCGGCGAACAGACGTACTACAACCTCGTGATCGACGTAGCACGGACGCTGACAGAGCTGGGCAAGTATGTCGCCGCGATTGAGCTGCTGACTGATGTGAACACGTCCGACAAGATTACGCTGCCGCATTTGCGCTTCGAGCTGCGGTTCTTAGCGCTTGTGATCGCGCTCGAGTTCAAGGAGAACCGTATGGCGTACGAGTGCGCGCGCCTGAACATCCTCGAGGACCCACAGAACCTCGGGTACTGGAACCTCTTCGCGCGCGTGATCGCGATCACAGGCGTGTTTTCGTGGCATCAAAAGTTCCTCGCGAAGCTGCTGCGCGACGACCCGTCGAGCTACCCCGCGATCGTTCTCGCTGGCCATCAGTCGTCGACGTGGGACATTGCGTCGCTCACGGTCGGTGAGCTCACGCTCGCCCATCAGAAGCAACCATCAGACCCGCTCATCCTCTTCTGCATCGGATTAGCGTTCTTGTCGGCGTCGATGCAGCGAACGATCAACGACCGTCAGCACACAGTCGCGAAGGCGTTCGCGTTCCTTCAGCACTACGAGCGCGCACGCACAGTGTCTGAGTCAGCTATCGGCAAAGACGTTCTCCAGGTCGAGTGCTGGTACAACATCGGCCGAGCGCACCAGCAGCTGGTGCGTAGGTTCGCAGTAGTAGTATGTTTATGGTTCCGTGGTTGTGTGTGCTGATGGGAGTATGCGAACCGGCTTGCATGGCAGGGTCTGTTCCACTTGGCAATCCCGATGTACGAGCGCGTGTTGCGGTTCTTCGAGCTGAGCAAGCGTGAGAACCGAGAGATCCCGCAGGAGTACCAGATCTGCCGCGAGACTGCATACAATCTCTCACTTATATACAAGCAGAGGTGCGTGCGGTGTTGCTGTCCACCGAGCTGTGTGTTGAGCATAAAGGTGTGCTTGCTGACACATCGGACTTCGTGTTGATGATGCTTGTGATCTCAGCGGCGCCAACGACTTGGCACGGTACCTCATTGCGAAGTATCTAACTCTCGATTGAGTGCTTGAAGAGAGACGAAAGCGCGCCTGGGAGGCTCAATCATCAATCACCGCATGTAACACGACCACTTGTTACATCCTCTCGATCGGCACCATCCCTGATAGCGAGGTGCACAAGGCAAATAGATCCGACACACCATGAGCTTTAGCACGTTTGCTCATTCAACAACGAGATGGAGCAACCGCACTGCAGGTCGTACTAGAGGCTGCTGTAGCGGTGCTGCTCGTGCACGAGATGCGACGACAGGTGGTGCTCGATGTAGTCCTTCACGATCGGCGCGAACACATCGATCTGCATCTGGTTATGGAACATCGTGTCGTGCCCGAACTTGGAGTCCACCTCCACAAGCCGCGAGTCGTAGCCGTACGACTGCAGGATGTTCACCTGACACGAGACACCGTCGACACGAGCAGTTCAGTTGCGAAAGGAATGGAATTGTCAATACCAACACTCGCAATGGTACAAACAGGTCGCATGCACACGCATTCACGTACAATCATGCGCTGCTCCTGAATCGGGATAAGCAAGTCCTGTTTGATGCCGATGATGAGCGAGTCGCAGGAGATGCGGCTGAGCCCCTCGGCCAGGTTCGAGTGGTTCCGACCGATGTTCTGCAGGTCCATCGCCTTCGAGAGCAGCAGGTAGCAGTTCGGGTCGTAGAAGCGCGCGAACTTGCTCGCCTGGTACTCCATGTAGCTCTCCACTTCAAATGTCGTGGACTTGAAGTGCATTGGGCCCGTTGGGTTCCAGTCGAAGCGCGCATCGAACTCCTCGCGCGAGCGGTAGCACGTCATGCCGAGCTCGCGCGCGACCTTCATGCCCTCGAGCGGTACGCCCGCCTGGTAGTTGCCGTCCTTGTAAGCAGGGTCAGCAAGGATCGCCATGCGCTGCACGCGGCGGAACGCGACGGTGCCGGGAGTTGTCTGCGCGGTGCATGCAATGCCGACGAGGCGATCGAGGCGATTGGGGAATTGCGCCGCGAACTCGAGCGCCTGTACGGCACGCAAGAGGTAGACAGCCAGCCAATTTGTGTGGCGCGTGTGTGTCAGATCGACTCTATCTACTTCTCTCACTTCCATTCACCACAGCTCTCCTGCCCGCCCGTCGCTCACCTGGATGCCGCCCATGCTGCCGCCGATCACAGTGTGCACCTTTTGGATGCCGAGGTCGTCCAGGATGCGGGCGTGCACTGCCGCCTACTCGCCCGTTGCGCCAAGTGAGAGAGACGAATGCATGAGATATATCAAGCGAGGAAAAGAGAAGAAAAAGTGTGTGTGTGTGTGTATGGCGCTGCCACGCACCATGTCGGCGGGGGTGATCTGCGGGAACGACGCCTTGTACTGCTCACCCGTGCGTGGGTCGATGCTCAGCGGCGATGTGGCGCCGAACGGGCTTCCGAGCACCGATGGGCAAATGACGCGAAAGTAGGACGTGTTGATGGCCTTCCCGGGGCCAACCATGTTCTCCCACCAGCCGGGGCGCGGGTCATCGCGGTTCGACGCCGCGTGGCTTGAGTGCGAGAACGACGGCAGCACGAGGATCGTGCGCTCGTCCGGCAGCGTCGGGTCGCCCTATAGCAGCCAACCGATCGGCCAGTCGATACCGTTCGTCATCCAGCACTAGTACTGTAAGCAGCTTCGAATTCGCAGCAAACCGCCAGGTGCGACGCACCCACTGCTCCCAGTCGATCTTGACCTCCGGCAGCACCTCACCCGACACGAGGCGGAACTCGCCCTCGAGCACCGAATGGTACTTGTTGCGTTGCAGCGGCGCGTCGAGGTCGCGGCCGCAGGCCGCACGCACGAAGCCGCGTCTTCCGACAGCGGAGGTCGCTAGCTGCCCCGCGTGGCTGTCGAGTCGATTGATAGCGCGTTCGTTGGCATATCCACTACTTGGATCGCTGCAGTATGGGATAGCGAGAGCATGCGACGCGGCCAACGCACCGATGGAGTCGCGCGAGCATCGTCGTCTGGGCGAACCGAAGCTGCTTGTGCGAAAGTTGTGAAGTGAGCTCGATGATGCAAACACAATGAGTATATTATTTGAGAGAGGTACATCTTTGGGGCTGCAATTACTCTTCGCATCCTCTTATTGCAAAATGCTTTTGTCACCAGATCCCGATAAAATCGTAAACCCACTTTTGGCCAATCAATGTCAGATCGGAAGTAATCGAGGTAGCTGGCACACGTGGATTGGCCAGAATGCAGCGAATCCCGGTCCTTTAGATCAAATTTGTGTTCGCACTCAAGTTTTTCAGTATCTTTTGCATACAGAAGCCAATACCATTAGCATTACCCTTCAAGTCGACAACTACTAGAAACCTAGCAGCTGACTGAACCCTCGGAAGTGGCCCTCCCAGACACCGGTCCTTGACTCCCACGGGACTCACTCCCGGAGGAGACAAGTCCCGGAGGAGCCAATTCCCGGCATAAGAGCACGCTCGCTCGCATCGATCTCTCACCAGAACCCCACTCACGCTCGCTCGCTGGGGAGTGACACGGGGGCTTCTTTTGATACGGTTAGTCTCGAGACTGCCGATATCTCCGCATCTACACGGATCCGAAGATGAAGCTTGAGGATCGAGGAGATTGGTCGAACGCTCTCAGGAGTGTTGAGCTTCAGCACACGATCTTGAACATGCAATGATCCGACGTACACTCGCGATCTTTACACTGTCCATCGCGATCTTCACACTGCCGCTGCTCGAAG
>JAASFW010000330.1:0-22746 GCA_023334005.1 Globisporangium orthogonon | reverse complement strand
CTCAAAGCGGTCGCTATCGTCGTCGTCGGGAGGGAACGCGCGCGCATCTTCGCCGAAGAGAAGCGACGAGTGGCCGTCCAGTTCCAGGTTCTCGTCGTCCTCGGCCTCGTCAAACACCGAGTGACGCTGCGTCGGCGGCTCGCGACTGCGAGGGAGCTGCTCCGAGAGCTTCGGCGACACTGCGTTATTGCGCTCCAGAAGCTCACCGTCCTCGTGCTGCTGCTGCGCCCGCTGTTTGTCCAAAAAGTACGCGTCTTTCTCTGCCGCCAGCTCGCGCTCGATCGCCTCAAAGTCCGCGAGTTCCTCGGCTTCGCGCTCCCGCTGCGCCTCGTACGACGCGCGCAGATGGCTCATCCCCAGCGTATCCACGCTCACAGTCGTGCGCATCGAGTCGCTCAGCCGCGGCGCCGGCATCCGCTCGATGCTATGACGCACCGCATTGCTGCGACTGACCTGGCGGGTCACCGTCTCCGGTGGTGGCGGTGAACGGGTCATCTGACGCTGCTGGCGCTCAGGCGGCTTCTTCGCCGCTGCGTACGGCTGAGAGCTGCGTTGGCTGGCGCTGGTCGCGAGTGTCGTGGTCCTCGAGCTGTTGCTGTTGTTGCTGCTGCTCTCGGGGCCGCCGTCGACGTCCTTGGACGTGAGCACGGGCTTGCGGATCCGCGCGCTCGCGCCCGGCCGCTTCATCCACCAGCCGCGGTCGCCGCGTTTCAGAAATGGCCGCTTCACATGTTTGCTGCTACTGTTACTGTTGTTGCTGCTGCTGGTGGTGGCGCTGGGTGGCGGCGGCGTCTTCGCCAGCTCCCGCGCCAGCAGCTCCTCGAAGGATGCGACTGATGAAGGTAGAGAAGAGAGCAGGGGTAAGTAAAAAATGAAGCATTCTGACCAGCTTTTTGCGCGCCCACAAGCGCACCAGAGGTGCCGACGCGCGTGTCCTCGAGTGTATGGCGCCGCTGGCCTTCATTGCGAGCAGCAGCCGCATCGCCGCCGACGCGCATGTTGAGCAGGTCGCTCATTGCGCCTTCTGGTGGATTCGAATGTGGCAGATACTCGGATAAGTGCGAAATCGTACTTTTTGCTGCATGTTTTTACAAGATGTTTTTACGACTGCGTAAAAAAGCGCAGTTGAATGACTGGACAGTCGCAGTTTGGGAGCGAGAGAGCTCAGTCTGGAATCGCAACAGTGAAGGAAGAGCGCTTGTGATGGCAAGCGGTACGATGGCGACTGCGTCGCGATGGCGCGTGTATGTATGGACGGATGGATGGATGTATTGCGTGTGTCTGTGTCTATGTACGGATGCATGGTGTGCGGAAGATGATGATTCTTTATCTCGACATTTTCACGACGGTCATCTGAGCGGCCACACCGTGGTTCGCGTTGGTGACAATCGAGAAACAAAACAAAAGCTCTGACATTCCCCCCGACCCGAATGCGCGTGTGTGTGTGTGTGCGTTTGCAAGCGTGCGTGCGTGTGAGTGCGAATGGCGAGACCCTTGCAAAGGAGGAGAAAGCTTTTACATCTGTCAATCCACTGAGGTTCACGGTGACGAGCAACAAAACTATTCTTTTTAACTGCAAGCTGATGCAAGATGTCTCCAGCCCATTGCATGTGTGTGTGTGGGCGTGTGCGTGAAGAAGTACACGAGTGTGCTTGTATGCATGCACATCATATCCCGTGGCGTAGATGAGGAAACGCTTTTGTATCTGTCAATCCACTGAGATTCACGATGAAGAGCAACCAAACGATTCTTTTTAACTGCAAGCCGATACGCCACACCTCAGCTCAGCTCTCTGCTTAAGCGAATGCTCCTTTGCATGTGTCTTCATGGTCTGCTTTGTGCGTCTTATGGTCGTAGGTCCTTCATGAAGCAGCCATGTGCCTCGTACTGGGTTTGCCTCGCAAGATGCGCTCGACGACAGCATTGTGTTAATACAAAATCGATCTTGTCCCTTCTAGCGAGACTTCAAGTGTTGATTGGCTGATAATGTGGAAATGGTGTGGCGCGATCATGTCCCTATTCACTCTGATCTAATCTACATTGTGGGGCAAAAGGAATATTGTGGCTCCAATTAGGCAAAATGTCCGTGGCGGGTCTTCACTCGGATGGCGGTCATTGATTGGGTAGTCGCCGGAGGTTGAAGCTGCTGTCTCGCCAGTGCGGAATTCGCGTACTTGAGCTCACATCGCGCAACTTCAGAGCATGGCCGTGCGCCGCGAAGTCGTCTCGCTCTCGCAGCTGCTACAGCGCCGCAAGACGTGCGCATGACGTGCCTGCGCTGCTGTCGCTGATACCAAACTAAAGGCTCCAAATGTGCATTTCCCTCCCGCATCGTGTCTTGATCCCAGCAGTGCAGATGCGAACAGCGATCAGCACGCGCGCCTGCCGCTCTCCCAGCCGACGCCCACTGGCGGCTCGCGCTATGGACCAGTTCGGCAGCGGTGGAGTCAGGTACCGGCGCGCAACAGCCACCACCTCCCGCCGAGTGGCAGCCAGCGGCTGCAGAGCCAGAGCCACGGCGCGTTCGACGCGGAGAGTGCGCCTGCGTTCTCGCAGTCGCAGGATGGTACAGCGTGGCTGAGAGTGCTCGAAACGAGGGCGCATGGCTGCACACGTACTGACTTGCTGCTTGTGGCCCAAGCCTTCGACGAGGGCGCCGCCTTCGCATCGCTGTCGCAGTGCTCGTACTCGCAGTCGCAGAATGTGATGCAGTCGAGTCAGGAGGAGACGGTGCGTGGCACATCGAGCGAGGATCGCAATGACACAAGCAATAGCTCCTACTGATCCGGGTGACCTTGATGGTCATCGACGCATGCAGAACGTACCGCGCTCACTCCCCCCGCCACCGACCCCGCTTACGCAGAAAGCTTCCTACCAGGAAGTGAACCAGCCGAGCGTCACTCCGACCGAACAGCGGCAGCTCGACAAGGAGCTGGTCGAGCAAGCGGTGGGTCCGATCCAATTCGAGCTCGCTCTCATCAGCGCGTCGCTCCGGGAGCAGGCTGCGGTCAGCGCGCTACAGCTCGAGACACTCAAGCCTGTCATGGGAGACGTCGCGCACCTTCGCGAATCCGTACAGAAGCTGCGCGAGAAGGTTCCACTTGCATTCACCCATTGCCTCGGCGAGCTCGTTGCGTGTCGCTTCTGAACCCGAATGCCGCACAGAACGACGAGGTGGCGGAGCGCTACAACACATGCGAAGACAAGATCCTGAGTGAAGCAAGCGCGATCAGTTCTGCGATCAAGTCTCTCGAAACAAGGTTTAGCGGCGTCGAAGACCAGCTCAAAGGTATCGCAAGCAACGTCGACGACCTCGTGCAGGCAAGCAAGCAAGTGCAGGTGGCCAGTGTCGATTCGCGCCGGAACGAAGCGAACCGCTGCAAGCGCAGGGAGATCTTCGTCGATTCGCCCGCAAAGTCCTCGCCGTCTCAATGGGACGGCTTCCCAATCGAACACGACCACGACATTGACGAATGGGACGGCGCGCAGAACCGCAGTCTGCATCGTTCGCTCCAGCTGATCGAGGAAACGCGAGCCAAGCGCCGTCGGACCAAGTTCTTCCGCAAGTAGCTTCTGAGGCTCGGGACGAAAACAGCAAACGCACACACACGCACGCGCAGTCGCAGCACTCGCACAGCAGCTTCGAAGAGCGCCATATATTCTTCATTTCTCTCTTGCACACAGGGTACAGCATGCATCGCTGGCTGGCTGCACGAGCGCACCCCCGCGTCGACCGTCGACCATCGACCGTCGACTGCCTTTCCGTTTCTCAGCTCTCTCGCTGGCGATCTCGTGCGCTGTGCGGCTTAAAACTCTGGTCGGTTCTGTGCACACATGGCGGAAGGTAGACGTCGTGAGCCTCCAGACGCACATACATGCACAAGCGTTAAGAACACAAGAGACGTACCGGGGAGCCCGCGCCGTGCGTCGGGTCGCGCACGAGCTTGGCGTACTCCTCGCGGAGTCCTTTGCACGCGATCTTGTGGTTCACGCCGTTCTCCATGTAGCAGTTGGCGAGCTCCTCACGCACGAGCTTGACGGTTTCCTGCGCGAGCAGCACGCGCTTCGCGTACTCCTCCTCGGCGGCGCGGATGGCCAGGATCTCCTCCTTCGAGCGGAGCTGGGACTTGAACATGACGACGGTGGCGGTGGCTGCTGCTACTTCTGCTGCTGGTGATGAAGGCGCGCGTCGAGGGACGGGCGGCGATCGGTCGGACGAACGAGGACGACGAGGACGACGAGGAGCGCTTTTCCGCGGGTGCGAAGCGCAAGGCGAAGGGGTGGCTTTGGACGTTGCGGCCACGATTGATTGCACCGCGCGGTATACAAACTACAAGATAAAAAGACGGGGTGTCGCCGTCGACCCGCAGTCACTGTATCGAACGCAGTAAGTGCGTCTTCAAAACCTTCTTTTCGGACTATGCTCTTAATTAGGACAACAGTCAACACGATGACAACACCATTAAGACATCGGACATTGTCACGCTTGCTGCTTCATCACACTGCGTGTGAGCACGTCGCTTTCCTCTCGCTCTCCCTTCGAACATGAGCTCGCCGTCACTCGCGCGTCACTTCACGCGTCGGTAGACCGCATCGCCACGTACACGCCCATGCGCCTGCTGCTCACAGCTGCATGTATCTGCTGCTCGCCATCGTCATCTGGCTGTACGACGACGAGCGGTTGCTCGCAGACGCGCGGCGCAGCGAGTCCACCCACTCTTTCTTCGCCTCGAGCGACTTGGCGTGCAGGTGCAGCGGGTAGTACTTGTTGTCCGCGAACGAGACGCTGAACGCCTCCGGGATCGCGTAGTTGTCCTCCACGAGCGCGCCCGTAAGGTCCATCGGCGGGTTGTCCGAGCGGCAGCGCTCGTAGTCGTCCTTTGTGTCGTAGAACGACAGGTGGCTGCCCTGCAGCACGAAGTACCGCTGCTGCCACCGCGTCTTCGCCGGCGCCTGCCCGGGCATCACCTGCTGCTTGATCAAGTACCCGGCGAGCACGCTTGCGAACGCCGACGTCGCGAACTCGGTCGCGCGGTACTGTCCCTGCTGCGCCGTGTCCGCCAGGCGCTTGAGCGTCGAGTTGTGGTTCAGCACGTGCTCCAGTTCGTTCGTCTTGAACTCGAGCGTCGAGCGCAGCGCCGCGATCTCGGTCTGGCACCGCGCTTCGGCCTCCTTCACGCTCTGGTCGCTCTTCTGCTTCTGCTGCTGCGACAGCTCCTGCATCGCGCTCGCCTGGCCCTGCGCGACCGCGACCTTGACGCTCATCGCGTTCATCTCCTTCTCCAGCTCGCGCACCTCCGTCATGTGCGCCACGTTGCTCATCTCCGTGCGCTGGATCACCTGCCCCACGACACCTTGGCTCACGAACTCGCAGTACGCCGCGTCCGCCGACGGACCGACGGCCTGAGAGAAGTACTCTGCGTACACCTTCTCAAGCGACACCTTAAGGTACTCCTGCGTCTCGCGGTGGAGCTCCATCGCAGACTTGTGGCTGTTGCCCTCAACGTCCTCGAGGTACTGGTTCGCGGGGCGGCTCAGCTTCTCGAGCACGTGGCGGCAGTACGCCATGGACGCCGCCGCGTTTTGCTGCTTGAATGTATCGAGGATCCCGATGACAGCAGTGTGGAAGCTCTCGAGGTACTGCGCCACGTCATCGCTAATGTCCGAGTCGACGACTTCCCGAAGTCGTTTCTTCGCGATGCGCTTGCAGAGCTTGTGGACGAGCGTCAGCGTCTCGTCCGAGCACGGCAGGCGAGTGCGCTCGACACGAGGCGGGTGGTCGTCCTCCTCGTCCTCCATCACGCCGATCATGTCGCTCTCTACGTTCTCCTCGTCCGTCGACTCGATCGGCTTGACACTGATGTTGCGCAGGTTGCCGTGCTCGTCGAACATCGCGTTGTCCCCCTGGCCATAGTCAATCGCAGACATCGTCCCGCGTTCGCTCTCGGGCGCCTCGAAATCGGCGTCGTCCTCGTACTGCTCGGGCGATGTGAACGGCCGGATGCGCGCCGTGATCTCTTTCTTGTACAGCTCAATCGAGTCCTCGAGCGCGTCGTCACACTGGGCTTGCACGACCCGGCTCCACGCGCTCGAGATCACGGGCGCCTTCCCGCTGTTGAGTGCCTCGACGTACGACTTGACGAGGTTCGTGTACATCGCGCCGTTGAGCGCCTTGCCGAAGAGCATCTTGGGCTTTGCCCTGTCGAACAGGCGCTTGCGCAGCGTCTCGAACGACGCGCGGAACTCGTCGCGCAGCTCGGCGTACGGTACCTTGGGCAGCGTGCGCAGCTTCTGTTCGTCATCCACCGGCCGCACGAGCGTGACGCAGTCGCGCTGGCGGAAAAAGTCCGAGAGTAGTGTTCGGATCTGGTCCTTCGCAACCGCGTCGTCGCTGTAGCCCCCCTGTGGCTTGAGCGCGTTCTCGAGATACTGCCTCGACGAGATCTTCTTGCCGTTGTCCAGCAGCTGCAGCGTGAAGTCGCGTACAACCCACATGAAGGACGGGAAGAACTCGTGAAAGTCGGTGCTGCCGCCCTCCTTGTGCTGCGCCGTCGACGACGACGACGTCTGGATGTGCTTGGAGAGGTTCACGACGAGCGACAGGTCCTCGATAGCGTTGCCGTCGATGACGCCGCGGCTGTTGTAGATGAAGTTAGTCGCGAGCAGCAGCGCGAGCGCGAAGATGCGCGTGTCATGGGTCTGCTCGCGGTCCACGGAGCCAAGCCCCTCCGTGTCGAGGAAGAGCAGGCTCGTGCCGTCCTCCAGCGGGATGGGCTCGCCCCACATCCAGATGCCCTTCGTGCACGCGTTGACCGTGCCGCCGACCGCGAAGCCCGGCTCGCTGTCCATCGTGTCGGCAGCCACCGCGCTGCCCTCGACGCCGCGCGCGTGGCGCACGAGCAAGTTGAGCAGGAAGGACTTGCCCGTGCGGTACAAGCCGGCCACCGCCACGACCACGAGCTTCCCGCGCACGCGCTCCAGGCGCTCGCACGCCTCCGGGTTCACGCTGAAGCCGCCGTCGTCGCCCACGAGCACGAACGGGATCGGCCGCACGGGCTCCGCCGCGCCTAAGCTCATGGTCTGCGCGCGCACCTGGCTCGGTCGGTCGCCTACGCTCCTGGCGTAGTGTATTTGAATTGCGTTGTATCTGCGACCGAGAAGTCAGCGTGGGTACGATTGCGCTTCGGAATAAAGTCAAAGTGGAAGGTGCAGAAGACGTATTTCTGTCCTTTCCGCGGCTAGCGGCGATACGAACGCCAAGGCGCCGTCGGAGCTCGCCGCTATAGGGGAGGCAGCGGGCGCTACCCGCTATAGGGGAGCTGGGCCCGAGCCAGCTTGGAGGCCGCGTTCGCGCGCAGCCGCCAGCACTCGCTTGGCGCATTGGGCGTGGGCGTCAGGAGCGAGCGCTTCGAGGACCTTGTCGCGCCGCCATGTCGGTCGGGTGTCTCCCCCGTCACTGCCGGCGGTTGGGAGGAGGTAAGCACTGTCGAGGCTCTCCCGCGCACTTGCGGGTTGATGAGGTACTAGCGGCGGCAGACGAAGCAGCAGTGACCCCGCATATCGCGGCGCAGGTCGTGCGAACTGCAGAATGGCGCGCCTGAGAATGGCGACGAGTCGCCCGCGCAGAGGCTTCAGGCGGCGACCAAGCGTTTCTAGTGTCCCTCGTCCGAGCTCCTTGGCGAGCGAAGCAATCGTGACGTCGTCCTCTCGGACGCGTCTCACGGTCGGTGTGATTGCCTGCGGCGACAGAGCCTCTGAGCGTTCCTCGCTGCTGCGCTTCGCTGCATCAGGACGCTGTCATCTGGGTCCCCTCCAAATCACCTGGCGAATGCGGCTGGAATCGTAAGAATGCTATAGCTTCCTGTCTATAGCGAGTAGTTCCGGCATGCCTGCCGGCTACAATAGATACCGCCGAAAGTGGTGGTGGCGGCAGTCACCAGCTGCCGCGAAGAGCTACGTACAGTAGGACGGACTCGCACGCGCCGCGATGGCTCCCAAGGGCGGCGCCAGGCAGCAGATGGGCGCCAAGAAGCGCCAGGGCGGCGGCGCCCGCGCGGGCGCGAAGAAAGGCGGGTTCGGCGGCGACAAGAAGCCCAACCTCAAGAAGAAGTCCAAGCTCGTGGTCACCTTCGACCCGGAGAAGCGGACGTGCGTTGGCTGGCGCTGGGCGCCTCGCGAGTATCCTGCATGCAATTGCTTCCTGGGCGCGGGCTTATGCGTGCGGTGACACTGGCTATGCAGAGAGTACCTGACGGGCTTCCACAAGCGCAAGCAGGAGCGCCGGCGCTTCGGACTCGACATGGAGGCGTTCAAGCAGCAGAAGCGCCTCCTGGAGGCGCGCAAGCAGGTACGCCGCGTGCGGCATGTGATGTAAAGCATTGCGCTGCAGACAATAGCGCGCTAACGTCTTTGGCGGGTACATCAACAGCGACGGGAGGAGCAGAAAGAGAAACTGGCGAAGCTCAACCTGCTCGAGCCGCCTGCGGATGAAGGCAAGAGCGACGACGAGTCGCAGGACGAGCGCGACGCAGCGGTGACAAATGTCCTGCAGTTCGATGACGAGCACACGCAGCACAAGTTCGGCGACGTCGTGACGGTGACGACGTCGGTGGGCGACCTCAAGAGCGACGAGAGCGAGGACGAGATCAGCGACGAGGAGTACGACCTCTCGGACGACGACGACGACAGTAACAAGCGCTCGGACGGCCACGCCAAGTTCAAGGAGAAGCAGCTGAGCCTCTTCCAGCGGATACAGCTGAAGCGCCGTGGCCTGGCGCTGCCGTCGAAGCGCGCGAAGCTCAAGGAGGCGCGCGCGAACCGCAAGGCGACGCTCGGGCGCAAGGGCCACAAGGCGAAGGCGCCGGCGCGCGGCGGCAAGGGCGACAAGGACGGCGGCGAGAGCGCGGCTGCGAAGCCGAAGAAGGGCATGTTCGGCAAGGGCAAGTTCTCCAAGCGCTAAGATGTGCGAACACGCTCCATCCACCTTCAGCACGCCCATGTACAGAAAAGGAATGCGTCACATGGTGGCAGATGAGTTAATGATCGCACTTAGTCGCGTCGTGGTTCCTATCGCGTTAAGTACGTCTTGCGTGCGAAAAGGGGTCGTTCGTTCACGCAAGAAGCCGAGCCATAGTGAAGTCAAGCTTCTTCGTTCCTGCGTGCGCTCCTCCCCTACGCGGCAGGCAGGCAGGCAGCGCAGCAGCGCAGCACCGGAAGCTCCGCGGAACCACCGACTCGGCGAGAGGAGCCGCTTCGTCGCTCGCTCTGGCGCCATGGGCAATGCGGCGCCGCGCGCGCAGCCGCCGAGCCAGCTCGACAGTGCGTCGCAGTACCGCACGTTCCTCATGGACTACTCGCCGCGCGCGATGAACCTCGTGTTCGGCAGCCTCATCGGCGACGGCAAGTTCCTCAAGACGGTCTACTGCAAGTGCGACGACGGACACCTCGTGGTGAAGATCTATCGCAAGTTCGACCCGAGCGAGAACCTCGGCAGCGCCAACAGCTCGCTTCGCCGCCTCGCGCTCGCCTTCTCGCTCGAGCAGCAGCCGAACCTCATCCCGTACGCCGACTTCCGCCTCTCGACCAAGTACAACGTGGCCTTCATGGTGCGCCAGTACTTTGGCGCGAACCTCTACGACCGCATCTGCTCGCGCCCGTTCCTGTCGACGGTCGAGAAGAAGTGGCTCGCGTTCCAGCTCCTGCGTGCGCTCGAGCAGAGCCACGCCAAGGGTATCTGCCATGGCGACGTCAAGCAGGAGAACATCATGGTCACGAGCTGGAACTGGGTCTTCCTCACAGACTTTGCGCCGTTCAAGCCCACGTACATCCCGGAGGACGACCCCGCCGACTACAACTACTACTTCTGCGCCATCGACGCCGCGCGCCGCGGCTGCAGCGTCGCACCCGAGCGCTTCTATGGCTCATCATCGGCGGTCGCGGGCGGTGTGGCGGGCTCACCTTCGAGCGCCAAGGGTGCGGACGCGATAATGCTCTCGCGCATGGCGGACAGCGAGGTCTCGGTCGAGGAGGTGGACAAGCAGTTCCTGGCGATGGGTAGCCATGGCATGTCCACACCGTCCCACGCGGCGACGCCAAGCTCGGCGAACTCGCCGTTTCCGAGCACCGGGCCGTCGTTCATCCGCCACAAGCGGGAGGGGAAGCTACAGGAGTCAATGGACATTTTCTCGGCGGGCTGCGTGATCGCCGAGATCTTCCTCGGCGGCAAGCCGCTCTTCGACCTCCCGAGCTTGCTCAAGTACCGCACGGGCAGCAAGGACAGCATGGAGAACCTGCGCGGCTCGCTCAAGAAGATTGGTGACCCAAAGCTCGAGGAGATGCTGCTGCACATGCTGCAGCTCGAGCCGCACGCGCGGTCGTCTGCGAAGGAGTATTTGGAGCGGTACACTGGCAGCCACGGGATCTTCCCGTCCTACTTCGACACTTTCCTCTTCCGCTTCCTTGTGCTTGTGCTCGGCAGGGGTGGCAAGATCCCAGACGCACGCATCCGACTCGTGTGCAAGTACTACGGGCGTCTCGTGCGCGAGGTCACTGGCGTCGAGGATCCGGAGGGTGAGGAGTTCTTCAAGCTACGCCTGAAGGAAGGGTATGGCTCGGATCGGCAAGTGAATTTGGACATGGTGATGGCGGATGGGCAGACGCACGTTGCGCAGCGCGTGCTGGAGGAGCTGGATACCAAGATCCCGTCCAAGGCGGAGCGTCGGCGCGGCGAGCGAGAGAGCGACACGATGACCAAGATGGAGCGCATGAAGGAGAACGAAGGCAACATGACGAACCTCAGCGGCACCGTGCAAAAGAAGAAGATCGAGAAGCTGCACGACCAGTACAACAAGCTCACGCAAAAGAAGAAGCAGTCACTGCTCCTTGACTACACGACGGAGCCTCGGCATGAGCGAGCGCGTGACGACTCGAGCACGTCTCAGAACGAGGACAATCTGCTTGGCAGGAACACAAAAACAGGGAAGCAGAACGGGATGTCATTGGGTGATTCGGACAAGCCCCGAAAGGCGAAGCGGAAGGTGTCGGAGCCGTGGGGAGGGGACCGCAACGGCATCGTGATCATCCTCTCGCTCGTGTGCTCGAGCATCCGCCACTGTGAGGTACCGGAGTCCAAGATCACGGCAGTGTACCTTATCAAGTCGCTCGGCAAGCTCGCGACCGATGAAGTGCGGCTTCAGCGACTGGTACCGTTCCTGCTCGAGCTGTTCGAGGACTTGAGTGCGACGGTTCGTGCGCTTGCGCTCCGAACGCTGACGTTGCTGCTGTCGCTCGTGGAGACGTTCCCGCTCTCGGATACGTCGATTTTCCCGCAGTACATCCTGCCTGCGCTGAGCCAGTTCCCGTCCGACCCGGACGAGCTGGTGCGCATTACGTTTGCGAGCTGTCTCCCGCAGCTCGCGGCGACGAGCCGGCGGTTCTTGGAGATCGCGCATGCAATGAAGCAGCGGAACCTGGCCAGCTCGACGGGGTCGGCTCAGTCTGGCATCACGACGTTGTCGTCGCGAGGCTTTGATGCAAATGCTGCTGCTGCCGCCGCCGCGCCAGTGTATCTGGCGTCCAACAGCTTCGACAAGGAGCTGAACAAGCTGCACAAGATGATTTCGCGCTTTGTGATCCAACTGGCCGCTCCAGACCAGAAAGCGTCGTCAGCACTCGTGAAACGAGCACTGCTGGTCGACATCACTCGGCTGTGTGTGTTTTTCGGACGCGAGCGCACGCTGGACGTGGTTCTCCCGCAGCTGATCACGTTCCTGAATGACCGCGACTGGGAGCT
Organism: Globisporangium orthogonon; assembly: GCA_023334005.1. NCBI lineage: Eukaryota > Oomycota > Peronosporomycetes > Pythiales > Pythiaceae > Globisporangium > Globisporangium orthogonon. The sequence goes on along the minus strand of JAASFW010000330.1, from coordinate 10,955 downwards.
GCGAGGGGCGTTCTTCGACTACATCGTTGGCTTGTGTTCGTTTGTCGGCCGCGTCACAGTCGAGCTGTACATCCTGCCATGCATTGAACAAGCTCTCTTCGACGTGCAGGAGATCGTGATCACGAAGGCGCTCGAGTGCTTGAGCGGCCTGTGCCAGCTGGGACTATTCCAGAAGAACACAAGCGCTCTCGTGGAGAAGGCAAAGATGACATGCTCGCTGATTCTTCATCCGAGTTGGTGGATCCGTGACGCGGTTCTGAAGCTGATGGTTCACATCGCAATCCAGATGGGGAGTGTGGACGCCAACGTCTTCCTCAGCCCGCTACTGCGTCCTTTCTTGAAGAAGAGCATGGTGTTTCTGCTCGACGAGCACGAGCAGGAAACGTTGATTCGTCTTCGCGACTGCTGTCGCCCGCATGTGTCCCGTGAGACGTTCGACGCGGCGCTCATCGCATCATCGTCCGGGTCGAACGAGATCATCGCCGAGATGGAAGTGTTTCTAAATCTGACGTCGTCTGATGCCGACCGAGACGATCATGCTGGTCGACGAGCTCGAGACATGCTCTCAAGCGTTGACTCGCTCGACAACTACAGCTTCACTCGAACGCCCGCCACTTCTCCAGGTGGTGGCGGAGACAACGCGCCAAGTAGCATCGAGCAGCGGAAAAACGAGATTCAAGCGCTCAAGCTGATGCAGCAGTACGTAGGAATCGCGTCGATGCACATGCGCACCAAGATAGAACTCGCGCATTCCGAGCAGACTGCGCGTATGCAAGGACACACGAGCGCGGAGCGTGGAAATACGTCAGCGAACGCGCTGTCAGGTGGCAACGCGTTCGTAAGGAAGATATCGCGGTCCCATCTGCGCGTGCTGTACGTCCCGGATATGCGCTTCGCTCTGTCGACTGCGCAGCCGATCCGGAGCTCCAATCTCGTGGGGCTCTCCCTGCCTCCTGTGACGGTGAGCACGCCGCAAGCGGCGTCGACGGTCGTCGCCTCTGGCAACTCGACAGCACTGGTGCCAGTGCAGCCAGGCGCGCCTACTCAACGAACCTTCCCGGGGTCAGCGATCGTGCTCTCGGGACAGGGACAGCTCACAACAAACGGATCGGTTCCGAACCCGCAGCTACTCGACAACCTCCCACTGGCGATTATAATCAAGATGTACGGACTGGAGGCTCCGGGGCTACCGATGTCGTCGAACAATAGCGGCGTGAGCGGAGCGTCGTCTTTGTACGCTCCGGGATCCGGCGGCTACGACGATTTCGGATACCCGTCGACCCAGGCTCAGATCGACTCGAACCACTTCGCGCCGACGAGCAATGGCGTGATGGTGAGCATGCTGAACATGAGCATGCGTGACATGTATGGAGGCGATGGTGTTGGCGGGCTCCTCGACCCGCACCAGTCACCGATCTCTCCGTCCCGTCAGCGCGTGATGAAGAAGGCGCACTCGACGTATCATCACTACTTTGCATTCAAGGAGTCTGCCATGGACCCGGCGCTTCGCAACTCGCGGAAGCTCTTGGCCCGCCTGACAGCGCTCGGCGTTCCACCGCTTCCTCCTGACCTCGGGTCACTACGGCAGCCGGACGGGAGCTACTTCTCAATCTACAACCATCCGCTGAGTCCGTACACGACAACAGCCCACAGCGCGGCTGCTGGAGCGACTGGGCTTGCTTCTGGCGCACCCGCCGGCAGCGAGCGCGCGAACGTCATCACCTCGACGGCTATTCAGACTGTAACAACAAGTGGCGGGATGTACAACTTGCCTATGATGACGTTGCCGTCGGGAGCAGGCAACATTGCGACAGCGGCTGCACCGCCTGCGAGCGCGAGCGGACCGAGTAGCTTCACGTCGTACTCGTATCGCGGCTGGCGCCCTCGCATGAATGTGCTGGTGGCGGAGCTGGCGGAGCACACAGGTGCGGTCAACCGCATCGGCGCGGCGCAAGATTTCAGCTTCTTGGCGTCGGCGTCGAACGACGGCACCGTGAAGCTCTGGTCCATCCGCTCCATGCAGCACAGCATCAACCAGGGCTCTCGGTGCACTTATGACGGCCAGGGCGGCGTGCTCACCGACATGATTGTGCTGGACAACAGTCACTCGGTCGCGTCTGCGTCGAGCAATGGCAGCGTGCACGTCTTCCGCGTGGACAAGGTCAACGCCGTGGGCGGCAACTTCCACGCGACAGGCTTGAAGGAGCTGCGGTGCGAGAACAGCGCGGTGATGGTGCTCGACCACCTGACCAATGTGACCGAGTCGCTGCTGATCTACGCGACCCGTAATGGCGAAATCCGTGCGTGGGATCTGCGAATGCGGCGAGAAGCGTGGCGGTTGGAGGTGTCACCGGAGCTGGGGTACGTCACGTGCATGACGCACTCACAGGACGTGAGCTGGCTTGCGGTGGGTACAAGCCGTGGGTTCATCTGCCTGTGGGACCTCCGGTTCCTGGTGCTGATCCGCATCTGGCGGCATTCGTCGCACCGGTCGATCCACCGCATGAAGCCGTGCGTGGGTCTCCCGAACACACTCCCGCTCGACGAGGCGTCGGTACCGCTGGTGTTCGTTGCAGCAGGCGACGGTGAGGTGGCGGTGTTTGACTTGAGCATCGGTGCGTGCCGCGCGATCTTCCGGACGCTGCACGTGCAAGCGTCCGAGGCGGAAGCCGGGCGGTGTCCGACGCTGCTGCACGTGCCGATCCCGCAGCGCAGTCGGTGCGTGCTGGGTAGCTTCCTGGGTATCTACGGTATCGCGACTGCGTTCGACGACATCGCGGCGACGGCGCACAGCGAGGAGCCGTGCGTGCGCGCGCTGCTGTGTCCGTCCCTGTACTTCCGCGGCATGTCGGATGCGCTCATCACGGGCGGCGAAGACAAGCAGATCCGGTACTGGGACATCCGCAACGGCAAGGCATCGTACACCGTGTGCGGCAGCGGCGAGTCCAAGTCGTTCTACGACAACCAGAATGCGCCGAGCGACTGGTGGCGCATGAGCTCGTCGCACCAGCAGCAGCCGCAGGTGAACGGCGGCAGCGGCGGCGACGTAGCGACACCTCCAGCTGGCGCGCGCGCGGCTGCAGCGGCGGCGATCACCAAGCCCGAAATGGCGTGGAGCAAGCTGACGCCGCCCGTGATCACGATCTGCCAGGATTCGTCGTACTTTGGGTCGCGCGGGAGCGTGAGCACGGTGTCGAGCGGTGGCGGCGGCGTCGAGAGCGCCGTGACGATGGAACGGCGCGGGCTCGTGCCGCCGTCGCCCGCGCACACGGACTGCATCTTGGACCTGGCGCTTGTGGACCTGAACGGCCCGATGCTCGTGTCGAGCGGCCGCGACGGGCTCATCAAGGTGTGGAAGTGAGGGGCGCCTTGGCGCATTAGATGCTGCTGCCGGCAGGAAGCGAGTGTGGCGAGACGACGAGCGAGAGCAAAGTTGCCGTATGAAGGAGTGTTGGTCTTTGAGAATCCTATCTCTCTGTTTGTATCTCCATGTCCTCGCCGATTCTCTTGACGAAGTTGCCCAGCAACTTCAACTTCTTGACTCCGCCATCCCGCCATTCCGCATTTCGCCACAAAGCGCGTAAGCGGCAGCAGACGGCAAAGAGGGCGGCGGCCGACGACAGCGCATCCGCCATGAGCGCGAACGAGAACGAGAGCGCGAAGCCGCCATCCACGAAGGCGACGACAGAGTGCGCTGGCGACGAGATCAGCGAGTTACGCAAGTACATCGGTGCGCCACTTGCATATAGGAGAAAGTGTGAGCGGCTGATATACCGCCGTGCGACGTGCTGACCGCTGTTGCTTGAACTGGCTGGCGATGCAGTGGAGATGATGCACTCGGAGCTGGAGCTCGTGGAAAGCATCAAGCAGAACGAAGAGAGTGTCGACGCAGTGAACGACCGTGTGGAGCGCTTCAAGGTGTGTGTCCATGTGTTGCAGAGGCATGCTCAGTGATTGCCAAGAGTGAAAGCATATGGCGCTAAGTTGCTGGTGACTGCTCTGCGTGCGGCGCGCAGAAATTGATCCGGCAGGAGCAAGCTCGCAACAGTGAGCTCAAGCGGATTCTGGCGAGCGACCGTAAGAACTTGGAGCTTTTGGAAGCGAAGAAGATCGGTGCGCGATGCTGTTTCTTTCGGATCTATTACGCACATCCTGTGTTACGATATAGCACCCGACATGACCCTTACGCTTCGCACTACTCTTCGATGCCACCAGTGGCGGAGTCGAAGCAACAGCAATTTCGAGGTACAAGCGACAGCAAGCTTGATAGGCGCTTTTTGCACAGTGTATTGATCACGTTTCTGTGTCACGCGCAGACGCGATCGCTTCTCGATCAGCTCAAGTCGCTGAGTTGCACAGCGAGTACAAGCTTCTGCGCACGCGCATGCTTGCGTTGAGAAACCAGATCGCCCATGCGAGCAAGCAAATGGAGAAACTCGAATCTCTGGAAGCGACGATCGAGTCCAAGACCGAGAAAGGTGTGCGCCACCTGCTTTTCACGACTGTCTGTCATTCCGATGGCGTTGCTATTGCTACTGCTGTTCCTGAAACATATCCTTTGTTATTGTCAGCCTTCGTGAAGCTCGCGGAGCCAAACTGCCTCGAAGAAATAAACGCCGAGCGCCAGAAGCTGAAAGCGAAGCAGCGGTTTGTCGAGCAACATAGTACTCAAATGGGAGTCGAGGCAGACGCGCTTGGAGAGAAGCGTACTCAGCTGGAGGAGGCGCTCAAGCAAACGCAAGACGAACTCCAGGAGCTACGTCTGACCATCCGAACCGAAGAGAAAGAGGCTGCGCTGACTCGAAAGAGACTTCTTCAGGACGCAGCGGATCTGCAAATCGACAACGGTGAGCGCACGTGCTGTTCATCCCGCTTGCGAGAATATCAATCATGGCTGTCACTAACTGCACGTGCCGAACATGAACCCCAGAGCGAGCAAGTGTGCAGCTGAAAGCGAAGCGGAAGAAGCTGCGCTCGCAATTGAAGAACGAGCTTGCATCTCTTCGCCGACGGATCTTGTTCGTCGGTTCAGGTGCGTTGTGATCAAATAAGGGTGTAGACCCAACAGATATTGCTCGGATACGAACTGATCTGCCTTTGTTGCTGCTATGCAATAGAACTGGAGCGAGCGCAAATGACCAACGAAGATGTGTACTCGGTGGTCGGAGGGTTGAAGATGCAGCAAGACGCACAAGACTCAGCGTAAGTGGAGATGCAATTGATAAATTGGTAGGATGCAAGACGTAGCTGAAGAATGATGTACACCCGTGTAGACTGGAAGCGATGTGTGAGGAGATTCGAACCAAAGAGGTACGCTTGATGCCGTTGCCTGCTACCGCTCTTGCTACAACTGGCGAGCTAGCTAACACATTGTGTGAAGGAGAGCATCGCGGATTTGGAAAACAAGGTCTGCGACTTCAATCGGGTATCCGCACGACCGAGCACGGCCAGCATGCAGCAAGATCTGGATGCAAGGACCAAGGAGCTTCAGCGGCTTACTGGGGTCTTGCGCGAGAAAGAGGTACGATGTGATTTTGACGTTCTCACCCTGTACGTTTATCACCATCACCCATGTTGACTATCATCGACAACTTCGTCCAGGATCTCACAAAGAAGCAGGAGAGTGAGATCAACCGGGTGAGCGCCAGCAATGTTGTGTTTGGTCCGTCAGTGAATCTCGTCGATATGTACTGACCACGCTTGATCTGTGCTACAGCTGCAAAGCAAGCTGAACGACCTGGATGCGGAAGCTGAGCGCACGTCGAACGCAAACGACGAGGAGTACATCACTCAAGTGGAAGCTGAGATCCGCGAGTTCGAAGCCCGCGCTCGATCGATGCACGACATGATCAATACCACGACCGAGAAGTCGGAGGACCTGGAGATCCGAGCTAGGGACGCTCGAACGATAAACCGCAAGCTAAGCAGAGAGGTCGCCCATCTGTACGACGTGCTGGCGAAGGCCGAGCAGGAGAACGACAAAGTGCTGTCGAAAATCGCTGACCAGCAGATGCTCAACGACAAGCTGGACAAGGCTTTGCAGGTAGTAGACCCTGGTGCAATGGTCGTGTATGTGCGCTGCGTGTCAAGAAGGGATCTACTGTTGCTAACGAGGTTATCATGGCCCGGGTTTGACTGTTTCGCAGCTCAGCGAAAGGTACAGCGCACACATGTGCTGCTCGCAGGCTGGGCTTGGCCCGTGGGTCTAACAATCTCTTATAGTCGCCAGGCAGCAGCAGCAGCAGCAGACAGCAAGAAGCGGGAGCGCCGAGCAAGGGAGAAGCGGCTCGTGCAAGAGAACGCTCAAGCGCGGAAGCGAGTGTTGGAGCGCAAGTGGCTCGCAGAGGAAAAAGAGCTGGAGGCGACGCTACGGGAGTGGAATGCAAAGGTAGTAGGTTGCCTTGCTACTGAGCGATACACACGATGCAGCTCTAACATGTCTATCGACCTACTACAGATCCTTGACGTTCAGTCGCAGCTTGCGGGACTGTGAAGCGTATCCAGCTGCACGCGCTCGCTCTCTTCCATTTAGGCAGCCAGCAGGCTGAGTCTATCTCTAGGCTATCTAATCTAAGCCCATTGCGATGCGTAGATCGTGCGGAATGCGAATGTCGAAGATGGTGACGATAGCTTGAGCTGGAGGACGCAGTAGCAGATAGCCCTCCTCCAGTACACACCTACCTGTCTGTCTGCCTGTCTACTCGACTGGCAAGCACCTCGCGCACCCAACCTCCCACGCCTCCGAAGCCGACATGCTCAAGCTCGCGATCTGTGCGCTGTGGCTTTTCGCCTCTCTTCTCGTCATCGCGGTCGACGGAGCTGCTACTCGCCCAACCACCGCTCCTGCTCCCACAATTCCAAGCACAATGACACCCACTGCGAACAAAACGCAAGACCAAGCTGCGAGGAAGCCGCAAGAGCTTGATCTGCAGCCATCTTCTCCGGCGCCGAGCAGTGGCGTTGCAGCTCGATTGCCGGCAACGCCGACGACAGCCACCACCAGTATCAACTCCACGCAGCCGACCGCTAACGGAGCCAGGCCAGCGAACCGAAGCGGCTCGTGGAATCGTTCGAGCCACTCGTCGGCTGGATCGTTCGCGGGAGCATCGACGGTGTCGCGGAAGAAGTCCGAGGGCTCGAGATCTGCCAGCACGGAGAGCGCAGCTGTCGCCGGCGTCGTCGACAACGGTTCACATTCGCAGGGCAAGCCGGCGGCGATGACAAATCCCAAGCGATCGACGGCCAACAGGACAGGATCGATGGACGGCTCTCGTTCAAACAGCGACACGGCCGCGTCGGGCGAAGTGGCCGCGAAAAAAAAACCGACGGCATCGAGCGCGACAACTGCGCACTCGGGACTCATTACACTCAGCGCCGTGCTCGTGACTGCAATCGCGACGCTCGCGTAATAGGTGAGACGAGCGTTTGTGTCAAGCGATAGACAGCAGAATATGCAATAGATAACAGAACATGCAACACGAATGTGGCCATGCATAGCCCATCTAACCATCTTCGCAGCATGAACGAAAATCGATGTTGACGAGAAGGACAACGCTCGCGAGCGAACTCACTCGCTCACTCGCGCATTCCCCGACTGTCCTCCTCTCAAAGCATAAGCGATCGCCTTGCACGTCTAGCTGTACAAGTCTTCCTCGTCCTCGTCCGCTGCGGCGGCGGCCGCCGTGCCCGCGGTCGTGTTGCGGTTCGGGAACGAAAAGTTCGCGAGCGATGTGCCCGCCGCCGTCACGTGCGAGCGCGCCTGCTGCAGCGTCTGCGCGAACGTCGAGTACTGCGCCAGGTCGCGGTCGCTCACCGAGCGCCGCGCGTTGCGCACCGCCTCCTCGAAGTGGCGCGGCGTGATCTCAGGCACCGGGTCCTCCTCTTCGATGTCCTCCATCTCGTCACCGGCCTCGGCGCGGAGGCGGTCGCGCTCCATGTCGCGGTCGATGCTCTCACGGATCGCCAGCTTCGCCGCGCGCTGGCAGATCTCCGTCAGGTCTGCACCCGTGAACTTGTCCGTCTGCTGCGCGAGGAAGTTCAGGTCCACGTCCTTCGACACCGGGCTCTTGCGCAGCACCGAGCGCAGAATGCTCAGCCGCGACTCGTAGTCGGGCATCGGGATGAAAATGAGCTGGTCCAGCCGGCCCGGGCGCATGAGTGCCGGGTCGATGATGTCCGGGCGGTTCGTCGCGCCGATGATGAACACATTCTTCTTCACGCCCATGCCGTCCATCTCGGTCAGCAGCTGGTTCATCACACGATCACCCGCGCCGCCGGCGTCGCCGGAACTGCTACCGCGCTGCTGCGCGATCGAGTCCAGCTCGTCGAAGAAGAGCACGCACGGCGCAGCCGCGCGCGCCTTGTCGAACACCTCGCGCACATTCGCCTCCGACTCACCGAACCACATCGTCAACAGCTCCGGACCCTTCACGGAGATGAAGTTCGCCTGGCACTCGTTCGCCACCGCCTTGGCGAGCAGCGTCTTGCCGCAGCCGGGCGGGCCGTAGAAGAGCACGCCCTTCGACGGGCTTAGGCCGTACTTCTCGAACTTCTCTGGGTGCTCCACCGGGTACTGCACGAGCTCACGCAGTTCGCGCTTGACGCCCTCGAGGCCACCGATGTCCTTCCACGTGACCGTCGGCACCTCGACCGTCGTCTCGCGGAGCGACGACGGGTTCGACACGCCGAGCGCGTACTTGAAGTGGGCCTGCGTGACCGACATCGAGTTGAGGATCTCGGCGTCGATCGACTCGTCCTCGATGTCGATCACGTCCATCTTCTCGCGGATGCACTGCAGCGCGGCTTCAGTGCAGAGCGCCGCCATGTCGGCGCCGACGAAGCCCTGCGTGTCGCGCGCGATCGCCTCCGGGTCCACGTCGTCGTCTAGCTTCATGTTGCGCGTGTGGATGCGGAAGACCTCGAGGCGGCCGTTCTCGTCCGGCACGCCGATGTCGATCTCGCGGTCGAAGCGGCCGAAGCGACGCAGCGCCGGGTCCATGCTGTTCGGGCGGTTCGTCGCACCGATCACCACGACGCTCGCGCGCTGCTTGAGCCCGTCCATGAGCGTGAGCAGCTGCGAGACGATGCGGCGCTCGACCTCGCCGTTCGTCTTCTCGCGCTTGGGCGCGATCGAGTCAATCTCGTCGATGAAGATGATGGCCGGTGCGTTCTTCTCCGCTTCCTCGAACGCCTTGCGCAGGTTGCTCTCGGACTCGCCCGCCATCTTGGACATGATCTCCGGGCCGTTGATGAGGAAGAAGAAGGCGCCCGTCTCGTTCGCGACCGCGCGCGCGATGAGCGTCTTGCCGGAGCCGGGGGGGCCGTAGAGCAGCACGCCGCGCGGGGGCTTGACGCCGAGCGTCTTGAAGAGCGTCGGGTGGCGCAGCGGCAGCTCAATCATCTCGCGGATCATGGCCATCTGCCGGCGGCAGCCGCCGATGTCGTCGTAGCCGACGTCGTCCATCTTCTCCTCGTCCTCGCGGCGCACGGGCTCACCCTCGCAGTGGATGATCGTGTCGGGTGCCACAATGCAGTACGGGCCGGGCTCGCACTCGACCACCTTGAACTCGACCGGGTGCATCGCCTGGCGCACGAGGAAGAGGTCACCCTTCTTCACGGGGCGGTACGCCTCGACAAAGTATGGCTTGAGGTACACGTCGAAAAGGTTGCCCGTGACGCCCTCAATCGTGTCGTCGATCGGCAGCACGTGGATGCGCTTGCCGTACGGCACGTCGCCGCACGTCGTGAGGCTCACGACATCTCCCAGGCGCACGCGCAGGTTCTTGCGCACGACCTTGTTCATGCGCACGCTCGCGTCGTCGACCGTCTCGTCCTGCAGCACGACGCAGACCGTGTCGCGGCCCTTCTTGCCCTTGATCAGCACCGTGTCGCCGCGGAAGAGCTGCAGCTCCTCCATCTTGTTCAGACTCAGCGCGATCACCGAGTTGTCGTCGTTCGTGGCCTCGTCCACGATCAGCCGGTTCGGCGCGCGCTTGCGGTCCATGATGGCCGTGTTGAACTCCTCCTTCCTGCGTTTAGTCCCCCTCCCACGAGTTAGTGACTGATCGCCATCGCCCACACATACCTAAGGCGCACCACTACTACGCACTTGTCACTCATTCTTTCTTGCTCGACTGGATCTGCTCCATGTACCCACCACACACAAAACCACTCGTTAGCATCCATCCGCAGATTCCTCCGAGACAGCGCTATCTTCGCGACGGGCGGCCATCACGCTCTGCTTCGCTCTCGCACACACGTTTCCGGCACACGAAACGCACCTGCGCGTTGCTCTTGAGCTTCTGCTGCTGCTTCTGCTGCTTCTGCGCGAGTCTTCTGCGCGCGAGTTGTGATCTGAGCGTTTGTTTGCGTGGGGAAAAGATCGTGGGGGGAGAAGGGGGAGAACAGCCCCTTTACGAGTAAGTACGTATTGCAATACCGCTTTCTGCTAACTACGAATGCCTTCTCATGAGTCGACCAATTATTCTGCCTCGTTTGCCTCGCAATCGGGAGGCTTTTGCCAACTGTGACCTCCACCAATCGAATGCGTTCAATATAAGCAATCGGGTCCACTCACGTAACAGCCAACAGGGACATAGTGAAATCCTATCAGAAATCGATTCCTTTACAAATCGTATTTTCACATTTAGTTGAGCACAATTGTTTTCGTTTTCGGCAGCTAGAAGGATCTCGATCCTTCAGCTAAATGCGGATTACGATAGGGGCGACAACCGATAAGTACGTGGCGCGATTACGTCATACTACGATTACGTCGAATACGAAACATAAGAACTGCGGCCATCACATGACACATAAACCAACCCACACACATACACACACACACCGAACGACCAATCCACGAAGCACTCATCCACGAAACATACACACATACATACGCTAACGAAAACACACACGTAGCTAACGAAACACACACGTAGCTAACGAAACACACACGT
>JAASFW010000033.1:0-59222 GCA_023334005.1 Globisporangium orthogonon | reverse complement strand
GTGGTATTCACTTCTCCGGAGACGTGGCGTGCGCCGATCGAGAGTCGAGCTGGTGCAGAGCCGAGTCGAATACCGCGTAGCTGGACCGTCTGCGGGTTAGCAATCAATCCGAACCCTTGAACGATGTGCAGGAGCTGGATTCACGTTCGATTTTCTCCTTGGCAGGTCACCTTGAATCGACAACTCTGCGTATCTGGATACTGGAAGTCACTTTTATCGGGCAACCGGACGTGTCAGAGGCGCGCGCTTGTAATTTCAGCGTCTCTGGACCTGATGCAAGAGACTTTAGGCGTAGCCTGATGGTCTCCGCAGTCGAGATTTTCGTGGCGCTTCGTCACACAAAACGAGCAGACAATGCAACTCATTGCAAAACGGGCTACTAGAAAAACGACGGCGGTGAGAACAGTGACGATGTTAGCAGAATTCGTATGGATGCGCTAAAGGAGCCCGAAGTTTGCTCACCACAAGAGTCACATGCACAGTCGGTGAAGGTGCTCATTTCCTCCATCCTCGTCGACGACGACAAGCTAGGAGGTGTGACGAAGAGTTTGCGGGAAAAAAATGAAAGAAAAATAATGTAAGATGTACGATGCATTGCGTGTTAAGAGTATGTAATATAGCTAATGTAATGCAAAGTAGGAACACGCATTCCTCTCCTCACACAGCGTTCTGCTCACCTCTTATATGGCTTGCTGACGATGCGCACGATGCGCTGCAGCAAGCTCAACGCGCAGAATTAAACTGCGCGCAGGGTCGTACCGGTTCCACAAGTGTTGGAAGTTGCTCTTGTAATCGCGGAGTAATCCGTCGCGCCGATGGATTTCGAGAGTTTCTACATTCCAAAGCGCCGCAGCTACCGACATATTGAACGAGCCTGTACGCACATAATAAAGTTAACATAAAAATTGGTTGCTAAGAAAATCAGTACACGTACCAGTAAACCGCGTCGCCCCATCCACAATGCCATATTTTGCATGACACGTCTCGTTGGTGGGGGAGGCGCGGACTTGCGCGCCTAGGCGGAGGAGGCCCGGAATCTTGGAATAACGGCTTGTCACCATGTCGCCGTCCGTGACAATGCGCACCCGCACATTGCCACGATTTGCATTGGCAATTGCCGCCGCAATCTTAAACAAGCACAATTATTGTTTAGTAGCAATATAATAATCCATTTGTGACGTCAGTTATATTAAAATTACACATTACGTACCACCGGGCAGGTTATCAGATACATGGCAATATCGATGCTCCGCCGCGCTGAGCGCAGTAGCGCACACAGCAATTCCCGACTCCTCCCCGAGTCCTGACAGAACACGGCTTGGGAGCCAGGAAGGGCACGCTGAGCGTCTCGAACTGCGTCGCCGACAACGCGCGCAGACACGCCAAAACCGAACTCGGCGGTCGCGCGCGTTGCTAGGCGCTCGTACGTGGCCGATCGGTCCTCCCGCGCCCACTGCTGCACCATTGCGCGTTGAGCAGCAGTGAGCGTGGAAGGACGGCCCGGGCGCCGCGCCACAGTTGCCAGCCGCTGACGCGCAACCGCTGTGTACAGCGTTGAGGCCGGAATGCCGGTTGCGCGCGCAGCGGCGGCAACGGTCTCACCACCCGCCACACGGGCGAGGGCAGTGGCAAGGCGGCTGACCATTGTACGTGTTGCAGGGTCGGGTGGCGGATTTGTAGGTGGAAGCTGAAGCGGAATGCATGCATTTTTGATTAATGAATGGCTTAATTTGGTTCACACGATTATTTGTCACTTGAGCGCGAAGCTCACCGCCTTGTGCACTCGAAGAGTTCGTGCACTCAGTTGTATCATGAGCGCAAAGGTCTGCAGCAGCAGGATGAGCCTGCAGCGAGAGCTCCTGGCGCTGGAGTTGGAGTTGGAGTCTAGTGCTGGAGTCTGGTGATCGTCGTGGTGAAGGGCACTTGACACAATGAACTGAGGGATGGAGCTGCTGCTGCTGACTTGTCGGAGTGGAGCGTCACACCAAACTTGCCGGTGAACTACACAGCAGACGATCGATGGTCGTGGCAGAGCATGTGCAGATGCCAATGTCACTAGCTGTTGTTGGAGCTCATCCATTCCATCCTTTATGCCTCATGCTGCATCCTACATCTCACTCAAAGCTCGACCTCACGCTCCACGTCCTTTACCTTTGTGTCGACGCTTTCGAGAATCACCTAAAGTGCGTTCGCTTTGATCGAGTCGACCGTCTCGGATTGTGCTTGCTCTTCTCGTCGTTGCTTGTCACCTGCAAACGTCTCCGGTCTACGAGGTGCGACCAATGGAAAGGAGGACGCCAACGCAGTTGCCGTCTCCGCCGCCGACACATCCACTCTGCAGGAAGCACCTTCCTCTCGCGTTATGGAGAGCGCGATAGCGTATGCCACGGCGTTCGGCTTCATGCGGTGCTACGGCAAGCTCATCGCAGCCATGGCGACGTCGCGCCTGCTGCTGTCTATCCTCGGCCACAGATTGCGTCGTCACGACTCGCCGAGCATCGCGATTGTCACCGGATCGCTCCTCAGCTACTTGTTCTGTATGCTTGTGTAGGTCGTGCCGACAATCTCGTCGCGGCTCTTCATAATCTGCATCGCGTCCACGCCCATGTCGTATACGAGCCAATGCGTCGAGCACATCGTGACGCTTCTTGACGACCGCGGCGTCGATCTTGGCAGTGACGGAGATCGCGCTCGAGATGGCGCCTCCTTGCATTGCGCGTCGCTTATGTCGCTGAGCTCGGATGAGACGTACACGATACTGCTCATGGACTGTTTGGCGAGGTACTTGCGGCAGACGTTGAGCACCATGACGGTCGTGCCATGCACGGCGCCCTGCGGCGCGATGTAGCAGTACGAACCGGCGGTCATCTGGCCGTACTGCGAGTTGCCTACGGTGTACTGGTCAACAGTTGCTTGCATAGTCGGTCACCCATGCATCCCGAATGCGAACACCACCCATGTGAGAGCTTGCCATACAAGTCGTCGTAGTACATAGCGTGCACTGCACGTCGCTGGAAGCACCCCGGCGCATGTGGACGTGGCCCTCATCCTTGAGCTGCTGCGCGAACTCGGGCGCGAGCGTCAGGTCCTTCGGCGTGCGTGGCACGCTGGCGTCTGGGTGCGCTCCGGGAGCGTCGTGTGGGGATGGAAGCGAGCAGGAAGTGGTAGATTAAGTTGGATAGGAAGTTGGTGGTACGGTGGCGTGGAGCTGCGAGCGGGAGAGAGAGCTTTCTATTAGCGAGGGGAGGGAAGCGCGCGAAGGGGCGCGGCGAAAGATCGCTCGCACGAAGCGCATATTCGGCCCGACCAAGGAACGAGCGGGTACATTAGCGCTAGCGCACATGAGCTCCTTCGCGACGTTCCCCGCCCGGCTCGCGAGCCACTGGCGCGCGCCCCCGCCCGACGACACCGACGCTCCGGCTCTGCGCGCGGCGCTGGCTGCCAGCGGCGTGACGGACGCGGGCGGCGCGCGCTGCCGCGTGAACCAGGACACGTTCTTCACGCTCGCGGTCGGCGACGACGCGCTGGTGCTCGGCGTCTTCGACGGCCACGGCAAGGAGGCTGGGCGCGAGGCCGCACTCTCCGCGCGCGACTACTGCAAGGCGCACTTCCAGGCGCTCGACGACTTGGCGGCGCTCGAGCGCGACCCGCACGCGCACTTCACCGCGCTCTTCCGCGACTGCCATGCAGCGCTGCGCAGCGTGCTCTCGGCCGTTTTCGAGCGCCGCGGCTTCAAAGTGCACGAGCAGGACGGGTACCTCGTGAAGACGGGCACTGGGAGTGGCGATATGGACAGAAAGCCGCAGCAAGCGCAGCAGCAGACAATGACCACATGCTTGCGCGGCGGCACGACCGCCACGATCGTCGTGGTGCTCGGCGGCGGCCGCAAGGTTCTCACTGCGAACGTCGGCGATTCAGCGGTGGCGATCGCCGTGCGCCGCCGCGGGTCTCCATATTGTAGCAGCGCCATTATGAAGCCGGTAGACGTCCGCGAGCTCGTGCACGACGAGTGTGACGACAGCAGCAGCAGTGCCGCATCCGCAAGGGTAGGAAGGGAACCCGCACAGAAGGCAGTCGCGACGCCGCTGATCCTCACGGGAGACCACTCGCCCGACAACCGCCGCGAGTTCCTCCGCGCGCGCGCATTCCGGTGCTCGCGCGAGGACGCGAACCTGCCGGTGCTGCGCTTCCTCTTCGACACGAGCGACCCGCGCGGGCGCCGCCGACATATCTTCCACGTGAGCCCCAAGGGCGAGCTGACGCAGCAGCACGAGGGCGAGTACCTCAAGAACGTGCGCGACGAGTGGGCGACGCTCGTGGCCACGCCCGCAGACAGCGTGCACCCGGACTCGCTGGCGTTCACGCGCTCGCTCGGCGACTTCCACATGCACTCGCTCGGCGTGAGCTGCGACCCGAGCGTGCACGAGCTGTCGCTCGAGCGTGTCGCGCGGCGCGCGTTGCTGCGCGGCGGCAACCAGCAGACTCACGAGCTCCGCGACGACGACGATGATGACGACGACGACGACGGCGACAATCAAACCGCCGACAGCAGCGACGCGCTCGAGTTCATGATCGTGGCGGCCTCGGACGGCGTGTGGGACGCCTGGACACACGCCGAGCTCTTCCGGCTCTTCGACGCGTTCGACGCCAAGCAGCAGAAGCTGCGCGGCCGCGCGGGCGACGACGGCGGCGCCGACGCGTATCCGGTCGACGGCGCCGCGGCCGCGCTGCTGAAGACGAACCTGCGGCGCGCGCAGAGCATCTTCGGCGACGACGCGGACAACATGACGGCGGTGCTTTGCCACGTGCGCGTCGAGAGGGATAGTCGCTAGTGAGAAAAAGGAGGTAGTCCGGATTGTCCGGATAAGTCCCATTACACCCTTTATGGCAATTGTGTGGCACTCAAGCTCTGCTCGATAATGCTGCGTCTCTCCGCCGCCAGCGTGCGCCGCGCGTGCGCCGCCGGCCGCGCCGCCAACGCGCTGCTGCTGCAGCCGTCGGGCGGCTTGTCTCACGCGCGCTGCGCGTCGACTACTGCTGGCTCGGGTAGGTGGCGCCTGCTGGGGACAACGATATAATCCGCGCTGGCGTATATACCACGAATTTGTAGTTCGCCACCAATCGTGTGGCCAGGAGCGGCTCTAATGCGAATGCGAATGCTCGGCTAGATCTTGAGTGGATGCGCACGCGCGACCCGCACTGTAACGTGACTGAGTCGATTGCCGCCAAAATCGGCGTGAACCTGCACCAGCAAAAGCACCACCCGCTCAACATCATCAAGACCAAGATCGAGGGCTACTTCGACGAGCTGCACAAGGAGCATGGGTGTGTAGCTGCTTCAAAGACTGCCTGATGGTCACTGCCTGATTGATCCTGACGCCCCGGCTCGGCTGCTACCTCTGACGCAGCCACCCCAAGTTCCAGTTCTTCGACAACCTGAGTCCTGTCGTGTCGGCGGAAGACTGCTTCGATGCGATGCTCGTGCCCAAAGACCATGTGAGCCGCCGGCCGACCGACACGTACTACGTGAACGAGACCACGGTGCTGCGCGCCCACACGAGCGCGCACGAGGTGCCGACCATGAAGCAGGGCATCAAGGAGTTCCTCGTGTCGGGCGACGTCTACCGCCGCGACGAGATCGACGCGAGTCACTATCCGGTGTTCCACCAGATGGAGGGCGTGCGCATCTTCTCGCAGGTATGCTCGTCGCGGACCTGCTTGCCTAGTGAGAGTTAGCTTCAGCGAGTACGTTCGGTGCTGATCAGACATGGTGCGGACGGAATCTACCGCTTTGTTGTGTTGTAGCTCCCGGCGGACATGCCGCGCGAAGAGAAGGTGGCGATTGTCGAGGCGGAGCTCAAGAAGGTGCTCGAGGGTCTCGTCGCGACGCTGTTCGGCAAAGTCGAGATGCGCTGGGTAGACGCGTACTTTCCGTTCACGGACCCGTCTCTGGAGCTCGAGATCTTCTTCAATGTTCGTGGTAGAGATGGAGACTACGACGCGTTACTAAGAGCTCACGAGTATGGGTGGGCAACTAACGTATCGCCGTCGTGACGCTGTGTCGTCTCCTTCCTACGATGAAAAAATGCCAGGGCGACTGGCTGGAGGTGCTCGGCTGCGGTGTTTTGGAGCAGAAGATTGTGCGCAGCGCTGGCAACGGCGAGGACGTGGGCTGGGCGTTCGGACTTGGTCTCGAGCGCCTCGCGATGGTGCTCTTCGACATCCCGGACATCCGACTGTTCTGGTCGAAGGACCCACGCTTCCTCTCGCAGTTCCAGGACGGTCAGATCACCAAGTTCAAGCCGTACAGCAAGTACCCGGAGTGCTACAAGGATGTGAGCTTCTGGCACGGCGAGAGCTTCCACGAGAACGACCTGTATGAAGTGGTGCGCGACGTCGCTGGTGACCTCGTCGAACAAGTGTCGGTAGTGGACCAGTTCCGCCACCCGAAGACCCAGCGCGAGAGCAAGTGCTTCCGCATCGTGTACCGCCACATGGACCGCAACTTGACGAACGAGGAGGTCGACGCGTACCAGGTACTTTGTTAGTGTGTTTGCACGTGTGTGGCTGCAAGTTGAAGCAAGGTTATAAGCTTACCACCACTGATGTCTATGTGTGCAGCTCTCCGTGCGCGAGAAGATGGTGCAGCAGCTCGGTGTGGAGCTGAGATAAACTTGGCGCATGACAATGAGCAGCCTCAAGAGCAACGTCGTCGTTGCTTTCCTGTACCCGACTCTAACACAGCGAACGGCGGGTTGCGAGTTCGTACGAAGCTGAGCTTGCAGCATACTTACTATTGAGTAGGGTGAACACATCCAGGAGGAGTTCTACAGTGGCCATCAATTTCTCTCCGCCTGTTGTGATCTTCTTCGCTCGATCTCTCATTCATCTTCTCCATCCATCGCCTCACTTCGAGCAGAGCGCGTCTGGCTCGTAGCTGATGCTCTCATCGGTGAAGAACTGCTCTGTATCGCAAGAGTCAGTATTCAAGGTGTCGATGTCGTCGTCGTCACTCCAATCGTCGCCATCGTCGTCATCGTCTTCGTTATGGGCAGTAAACGTGAAGTGTTCGTCTTCGTCATCGCGATGCTGTTGTTGCTTTGAACTTTTGAACATGCTAAACATCTGCGTCTCCTTGAAGCGCTGAATGTAGTCGAGGGTCAAGTCACTGCATCGTCTCACCGACTCGGATGTCTGCTCTTGATCAACATCAGTAGCGACTGGTTTCTGAGTAGCAGTGTCGACCCAGCTCGAGGCGCCAGCTGGTCGCTCATCGTCGTTGTGACTGAGCGCCAGAGAGCAGATGAACTTGAGGTGGCGATGGATTCGAGTACAAATGATCTCGCTCGCCTCAGTTTGCTGTACGCTCGGAAAGTCCGAGTCGATCGTGTATTTCTCGAAGAGCTGGGACGAGAAATACTTGAGCTCGTGCACGAGAGCATCGCATCCAGGCAGCTTGAGCTCGTGGTACTTGCTCAGATCCTCGTCGTGCATGCATAGGTTGTTTTGATCCATGTTCACCTCGATTACGCCCTTCATCGGAGACGGCAGTGTCGAGAATCTCGGGATTGATGCGGACGCAATAGACACTCGACCAGCAATCAATGGCACTGGCGCTTCGAGCAACTCGTCGAGCCGTGGAGGTAACACTGTGATGACGGGTCCAGCCCATTGAAGAGGGCTTAGCAGCGTAATGAGCGCGAGCACACACGAACTCACGACGTTGACATGGTCGGATACAACGAGCACCTTGTGTTCGCAGCAAAGACAGCCTAACAGGAAGAGCACTTGGTCCACCGATAGCAACGCGAACAGCGTCGGTGCAGCGTACTCGAGGAGTAGTACGCGGCGCTCCATCGTGATGCTCTCGCTATGTGGACGATGGAACGCGAGCTGTGTGAATTCAGGAGCGAGACACATGCGACTCCAGCCACCCATGGACGGAATCCGCATGTGCTTGAGATTTGCGAGGATTGTGTGAAAGTGGTGGATAAAGTCGCTGAGCTGGAGCGGGCGTGGGAGCTCGTCGTGTTTCTGTCTGAGCGCGAGCGCATAGCGCTCCCCGAAGTCCCGGCGCTTGCTCTCCCAGAGTACGGCGACACCGAAGAGCACTTTGAAGAAGAGCCCGAAGAATGGGTATGGACTCAGAAGGCACAAACAGCATTGCCTCGGATATGATGTACGACTTGATCGTCTCGGTTCTGGAGACCACTCTTCTCCCTCCGCATTACTGAGTTGGTGTTGTTGCTCACTGACGGCTTCTTCTTCGGAAAACAACGGACAGATCACGCAGATCGCATACGTGATCTCGCATGGGTTGCTGGGACTCGCGATCGTGAGCACGAACGTCGAGTCTGATGAGCGGTACGTGCGGTGACGCTCCTGCAGCGCGCGCTTCAGATTAGCGACCGTAAAGTCGCTGGCCGGTGGCATTCGGTCGCCGTAGGGGAAGCAGAGCTCGACAAGCCCCTCGAGCTCAGCGACCTCTTTCGTTTGCGGCGGATACACGCAAAGCATCTTGGATGCTTGTGATACTGGTATAGATGACTCGATTGTGGCAGGTATCGCGTGTTCTTCGGTATCAAATTCGGATGGCACAGTTGTCAGTCTTGCCGGAGCCTCGACGGTTGTCATCACAGGATCTTGGGCTAGCGAAGATGTGCCTCGGAAGCGCTGGGCGACAAGGTTGGAGAGCCATCCCGACTTTCGCTGGGACGCAGGGGAAGAAGACGCAGCAACAGCGGCAGGCTGCTCTTCTGAGATAAACTCCAGCAGAGTCTGAGGTTGTCGTGGAGTAAAGCGGCCTGGTCGCGACGCAGGGAGCAGCCTTAACTTGGACGATGACTCGGAGATTGGTCCTTCCTCGGGTATTGCTCTTGCTGCTATCCCATATCGCTGTTGCTGCTGCTGCTGACCTTCTGGAAGACTGCGTGTTCGTCTGAAGTCTGCAAACATCTTGCGCGGATGAACCTGCGGAGATTGCTGTGCACTGCTTGCTGTAGAGGGTAGCGGGGCTGGTCCAGCGATCACAACTGCGTACTTGAAGAGGTCACCGAGAGAATCGTCCTCATACCCGATAAACGAACCGAAGGACGGCAAAGTATGTTGCTGGGAATGTGGCTGATCTGATGTGCCGTCTTGAGGCTCCTTGGGTTCCTTGGGGTTTCGTGGTTGAGGGTTCAAAGGAGCATTTTGTGACGATGATGAAGCTGCCGACCAGTGCACAGGATCAGAGGTGGCGGCGCTCTCTGGCATTTCACTTTTCTCGGTAAAAAGCTTCGAAGGCACCAGCGGCATGCTGATACCCTGTTCGCCGTGTTGTGATGGTGACACGATTGTCGGCGATACCAGTGATAAGGCGCTGTTCTCATTGCTTTCCTCGTCGCGATCTTTCTCGTTCCGGATCACAGTCGTCTCCAAATCTCCACTGTCATCGTACTCCTGGTTTGATTTCTGCTGCGGTTGTTGTTGTTGTTGTGGTTGGGTGTGGGAAGCTCTGAGAGATTGCTTCAATATCTCGACTTGCTCTTCCAGCTCAGAACATCGCGAGCATTCTTTGTGAACCTGGGCTCGTGTTCGCGACAGCATATATCAGAGTGTAAGCTTTCCGCAAATCGCTCCCTCGGTAGGCAAGTGTCCCCGCACCTTTGAGCACGAATCACACCGGTGCTGCGCTTTGTAGTCCTGGAACTGCGTCAGGATAAGCTGACACTGGGCTTTCTCGTCGTGCAGAAGCTGCTTCAGCTCCTACAGCTCGAAGAAGCAGCGATAAGTGGTGCGTCGTCTTGCTGAGGGAAGCGACCGAGAGCAACGTACTCGGATGCGGCGACCAAGTTCTTGATTCACCTGATCGCGCCAAAGTTGCGCATTACGACGAAACACAGCAATGTGTAAGACCAGTTGAGCAGCCCCGACTTACAGGCCATGCATGAAGGGGGGGGGACCTTGATCTCTTTCTGGAACTTCCGCTTCCAGTCATCAGCATTCCTGGTGGCATGAATCTCCATGTTGCTCGCGCTCAGCAGCAGCGAGACGGCAAGGTTCTCGAGCCAAAGGGTCGCGCCGAAAACTCTCATTTAACCCAGCAAATTCCCGGCTGACATGATTCCAATCCTTGGCTCGCTATCTCGCCTTCAAGTGGGAAAGCTGCAAATGCGCTGTGCTGTGAGGGATCAGCACCTTCTTCAAAAGTGCTGCGAGTTCACTTCTCCACAATGGATCCTTTGCGCTGGGATTTGAGAAATCAGACTTGGGCGTTGAAATTGACTTTCGAAGGCATGAGTTTCTCCCTGTTGGTTTGCTGCGTGGCGCTATCATCAAGAATCCTTGTCAATTTGAAAGGGTTTCGGCTTGCCAGTGAGGCAACAAAGTATCAACTCGTTCGATCTCCGCGGAAGGAGAGGAGCACCTTTGATGCAACATGCAACGCCATTGCTAACCCGAATGTGCTCGGATTTGGTCACTACCTTGCGGTGAGAGTAGATACCAATTCGTACAATCCTGGCGCCGATGAAAGGGACCACCTTAAGACAAAGTTGTGTCAATAAATCGCTGTTCCTCGCTAACGGACGCGCGCATTGTACAAATTTAGTCGTGCCACCTTTCTAGCTAGGCCTCGTTACTTTGTCTCCGGGCGACGCGACCACGACAGCACCACGACAGTAGCGAGCGAGCGAGGGAGGGAGCAAGCAACAAAAGCGGAATCACAAGGAACCAACCAAGAGATGAAGCATGTGGAGAGGTCGATCGTGCTCGTGGGGATGTGGCTCCTTCAGGTAAAAGATACGATGCTGTCGCACTTGAGGCCCTGTGGATCATGAGGTGTACACTTTATACGACTCTAGGAGTGTAACACCTTTGTGTCCTCTTTGTCGTTGTACAGCTCGCCGCGTTGGCGACCGCTGCGCTTGCTCCGAACCAGCTTCTCGGCACTTGCCTCGACGAGGCGTGGGTGAAGAAAGTGGAAACCGAGCTTTCGATCTCGCGATACGATCGCGATGCCAATGGCCGTCTCGTGCACCCGCATCTTCGTGCGGCGCTCCAGACTCCGCGCTTCACAGTACGGCTTCTCGTTGGCTACCCTGCCGTTTCCGACGTAGTACTTGACACTGACCCATTTGCTGATTGCTTGCAGGTTACAGACCCACGCACGGCAAAAGAAACTTCGAGTCTATACCGAGCGGACTGCAAAGCTACCGGCTCAATTTTCTATGGCACAGGGGCGACGGTGGGCGACAACGGAGTCGTGAACCCGGGACGCGTGAATGGGACGCTTGTACTGGAGCTCAAAGGCTGGGAGTCGGCGAGTCTCATGACAACAGTCTTCGCCATCATTGCAGAGGAGCTGGTTCGTTTGTTCAGGACAGAAAAGTTGAGTCAAGGGTCTGTTTGGGCCTTCATCTCACCTTGCCGCATTACCCGTTGTCTGTTTGTTTGCTATACGCGCAGTTTGGCTATGAGGTCTCGATGTATCGTGTCGACGACGTCGAGTTGGTAACCCAGCGGATGTCGTCCGTCGGTGCTGGCTTGTGTACTCCTGTGCACGTGAGCGTCGAAGTCTGGACCGACAACACCATGCTAAAGAAGTATGCGCAGTACTCGGAAGAGTCATACAGCTCCGGGAGCGTCGGCTACCCTGGACGCTCGGGCCTGTACACGACCACAGATTTCATCAAAGACGGTCTGGACAGCACGAAGTACAATCCCACGTTCGCTGCAGATTTCTGGCGCGACTACGTGAAGAACGAGGATGTGATCAGGAGCTTTCCCGCGTCGGCTCTCAAGTCGAACACCAGGTACTTCCCGCCTCCAACTGTCTATTGTGCCGACGGTGTCTTGGGCTGCTCGAACTCGTGTTCGAAAACAGCAGCTTGCTATGCACGCGAGGCGAACGGTCTGGGCTGCATGATGATCGCGATGTCGGCAGCAAGGAAGGAGCCTGGGTACCTGCAAGCTGTGTTGGAAAACAACGACATCCCCGCGGAGTTTTGCTTCATCGGCTTCGGACCGCTCGATTCCTACGTCACCGAGATGCAGGCGCAGGGCAGACCGGTTCTCTTCTTCCAGCAGGAGCCCAACTCGTTCCACAGCAAATACGTCGGACTCTTCGAGCGTGTAATGCTGCCGCGGTCGACACCAGACAGGGCCATGCTCAATACGGGAACGTTTGGCGAGTACGGTGGTGGCAGGAAAACCGACAATCCCGTCAGGGTCGACTTTCCCGTTACGTCGCTACAGAAGTACTCGGCTTCTCTCACTCAAGATCTCCCGCTCGTCAGCAGTCTAGTGTCTCGTATGGCAATGAACGAGATCGAGATCGACAAACTCTTGAGTATCTATCTCAGCACCTTAGCTGCAACAACCCCAGCTCCTGATCCCAAGTTCTCAGCGGCGTGCACTTGGATGCGAAACAACTACCCAGTGTGGAAGCTCTGGCTGGGTCGCCTTCCGATCTGCGACGTGTACTACTACCTCGCGCACGACTACATCGGCTGCGACGGCACGAAATCGATTGCGTTTCCGCGCGAGGTGCGCTCGCGGTGGTTAGTACCGGACCCAATGAACAGCTCGATGCCATACAACTGCGACGGCGGGCTGCTGGCGCCTCCCAAGCCGTTCAACACCAGCAAATCCTGTGAGTGGCTTCTTGCGAACCGCGTGATCTGGGTTTTTTGGTTCAATCTCGGCAACCCGGCCTGCGATCCGACGCACTACACATACGAAGTCTCCGGATGCCACCACTCGAACTCGAAGCGCCAGGTGCTCTACCACTGGAAGATCCCAAACTCGAGCGACGCATCCGTCTCAGCGGAATGCAAAGGCGGAGTCTCGCTTCCTGCACCTGTCATGCTCGAGTGCGAGTATGTTCCACGCAGCGATTCCCGATTCGTCGTTGTGCTAGTGGTCGCGATCGTGCTTATGGTGGTCTTCTTCACCGCATTGATCTTCGTGTTCTGGAACCGCAAGCAACCGATTATCAAGCGATCGCAGTATCAGTTCCTGCTCTCACTGCTCTTTGGAGGAATCCTTGTGTGCGGAGCCGCCTGGTCTTATTCGGGCGTACCGACGAATCAACTCTGCACCACGCGTCCAGTGACTATCGCGTATGGTTTCACGCTCATCTTCGGCTCGCTCGTGGTGAAGTCATTGCGCGTGTATCGCGTGTTCATGTCAGGCGCAATGAAGCGCGTGGTGCTCTCGACGAAGACAATGTTCAAGATCCTCATAATCTTCCTCGTCATTGACACTGTGATTCTTGTTGGGTGGAGCATCATCTCCCCACCACTCGCAAAACTGGTCGATGTTGAGACCCCAGAGATCGGAGGGGGCATAGTCGAGCGACTCCAGTGCACATCATCGAGCTTCATCTTCACGGCGCTGCTTATCTTCTGGAAGGCGATTCTGCTCTTCTCTGGCTTGTACCTCTCGTTTCTGATCCGCAAGGTGTCGTCGGACTTTCAGGAGTCGGTGTGGATCTTTGCGTCGGCGATTGTGGTTCTGTTTGCAAGTGTGATTATCTTGGCCCTCACGTACCTTGTCGAGCTGCCTGCGGTCACATTTTACATGTTCTTCGCGCTTCTACTGCTTTTTGCGACTGCAATTGTCGTGGCGCTCATGATCGTCCCCAAGATTCTTCGCCTTCATGAGAGCGCAGCAGAAAACACAACGTCATCTACCGCTGGCGGAGACAACCGCTCCTCGAACAACACGAGCAACGGGTCGGCATCAGGCACTGCCAATATCGGAAGCATGAAGAGCATCGTCCCGGGCTTCTTTCCCAGCAACGCCAACAGCAAGAACAGCAACAACAGTAACAACAGCAGCAAGGAATCGAGACGCAAGAAGTCCAAGGTCCAGGTTACACCAGTGCAGCAGTTCACTATTAACGACGAATGAGCACACATACACACACATATATGATGGTCAAAGCTGAAGTTCATTGCAACTTTATTAAATGCTTGTGCCCCCGTGTTCGTCGCCTTGACCATTAACTGTTCTCCTCTGCTTGCTGGCGTTCTCTAGTTCTATTTGCTCGAAATTGGCTGCACTTGCGTCGCTTTTGGCTTCCGAGGTTTCGCACTGGCCTTCTTGCTCGAGCCGGCCTTGCCCTTCGGCTTTCCCGTCGTAGAGTTCTTCGCTGTTTCGTCAATGACGGCAGTGGGACCGTTAGGCGGTGCTTGCTCTGGCCCAGTTGAGGTCACGTTCGATGTTGTCGTTTCAGTCGCTTGTTCGTTCAGGCGGATGATTTTTGGTACAATCATCAGACTCATCACTATTGCAGTCGACAGCAGGAGCAGGATGGAGAAGAACAGGTAGAACGTCGTCGCTGGTAGATCCACCAAGTATGCCAGTGGTAGTAGAATCAGACTCGTCAAGAGCACTACGATCGCCGACGCAAAGATCCACACCGACTCCTGAAAGTCCGACGACACCTTGCGGATCAGAAACGAGAGGTACAAGCCAGAGAAGAGCAGAATCGCCTTCCAGAAGATAAGCAGCGCCGTGAAGATGAAGCTCGATGACGTGCATCGTATCCGCTCAACCGGATCACCACCGAGCTGTGGCGTTGCCTCCGCTATGATGGTTGGCTCGGACGGATCGGCGATGTTCCATGCTCCGAGAAGCACGATGTCAATCACGACGAAGAGCGCGAGAATTCGGAACATCGTCTTGGCAGACAGCACCACGCGCTTCATCGCGCCTGACATGAATACGCGATACACGCGCAATGACTTCACCACGAGCGAACCGAAGATGAACGTGAATCCGAGCGAGATCCCAACCGAGCGAAAGCCACACAGTAGTCGTGTCGGCTTACCAGCGTACAGCCACACTGAAGCGCAGTTGAAGACTCCTCCTAGTAACATCGCAAGCAGGAACTCGTACTGCGATCGCTTGATGACTGGCTGGTGTCGATAGTGAAAGACGAATGCCATCGCCAGCACGATCGCGGAAGCCAAAATGCATGCCAAGGCGGCAATGGCAGTGAAGCCCGATGCATCATACGGCACATATTCACATTCCAGTAGAACAGAGTCACTCAGGTGAGCTCCGTCTGTGCATTCCGCCGACAGTGACGGGTCCTCGGAGCTCTCGATAAGCCAGCGATAACGCACCTCGCGCATGGATCCCGTGTGGTTGCACTCCGATACGCTGTACGTGAAGAATGTCGGGTTGCACACCGGTGGCTTGTACGACCAGAACAGCCAGATTGTTGGATTATTTTTTAGCCACTCGCACGACCGACTCGTGATTAGCGCGTCTGGGAGCGTGCGAACTCCACCATCGCAGTTGTACGGCCGCGTGCTGTCTGAAGGATCTGGAAGCTTCCATTTGAATACAATTTCCCTCGTGGAAGCGCTGGAGGTGGCGGTGTCACAGCCGATGATATCGTACGTAATGTGAATGTAGGCGTCGCACATCGGGAGGCGACCGAGCCACAAACTCCACACATCGTAGTTGTTTTTTAGCCACGTACATGCGGTAGTGAACTCAATGTCATCTGCAGGTGTCGTTGCGCTTTCAACATCCACGTAAGTCTTGAGCAGTTGATCCATGTCGTAGTCAGAAATCCACATTCGTGACAATAAGCTCTCGATCGGGTGATTCGTTTCCAGCATACTCGACGAGTACTTTTGCAGTGATGTGTACGGATAGTCGACGCGAACCAGGTTGCTGTGTGTGCCGAACTCGCCGTTTGTCAAGGCGGCTTCTTGCGGTTTCGAATGTGGAAACATAACGCGATCGAAGACGCCAGGGTGCTGGAAATGGAACGGGTCGGGCTCGTAATGGTAAAACAGAACTGGTTGGCCGCTCCTCTGCGTCTCGAGTACAAAGCTCTGCGCGCCGTTGAGCCCGATGAAGCAGAAGGTCGCGGGAATACCGTTATTCTCGAAGACGGACTGAATGTACCCTGGCTCGTAGTACGAGTACATCATGATCACGACGAGGCACTCTTTGCCCTGTGCTTCCCGGGTGACGCACGCTTCTGTTTTAGAGCATGAGTTCGAGCACCCGAGCGTTCCGTCAGGACATCCCAATTCTGTCGGTGGGAAGTATTCCGCATTACTCGTCAGAGTCGAGACTGGGAGACTCGTAATCAGGCTCTCCTTGGAGACGTAGTCTCTCCAGTAGTCCGCACTGAAGGTGGGAGTGGACTTAGCTGCGTCGAGCCCATCGGTGATGAGCTGCGTTGTCGTGTAGATCCCTGAACGACCGCTGTATCCAATGTCGCCAGTGGAGTGGATATCACTCGAGTAGCCTGCCAGTTTCTGCTCAAGCAGCGTGTCGATCCAGACTTCCATGTTGCCATGAACGGGTGCGCACAGCCCCGACCCGGTGTTAGACATGCGTTCCCCCATTTTCCCCGAGTTGGTGGTCCGGAAGAACGAGATCTCGTAGCCAAACTGAAGTGTATGCATGTGCAACAAGCAATAGACCAGACAAATCAGTAGTCGTATCGCGCTGAGAGGTAAACAGGCCGTCACAGTGTAGCGCACCAGCTCCTGCGCAACGATCGCGAACACCAGAGTGGTCAGCTGGATGGACGGCCAGCCCTTGAACTCCATGATGAGCGTGCCGTTCACTCGTCCTGAATCGACGACTTCGCCATTCGCGTCGACTGTCGCGCCGACGCCGTAGATGGTGGAGCCCGCGGGCATGCAGTCGCTCTGGTAAAGTATCGTCATGGGCACCGCCGTGCGAGGGTCCTCCACCTACAAGTCACCAACATCCAGCGAATTCGCCAACACATGCAACCGAAGTCTTCATTAGATTTCGGCAGCCTCCTCCCGCGTTGACATGTTGCAGGCGACTGATACAGACAGCGCAGAGGTGAGCGGGCCCCTTACCGTGAAGCGCGGTGTCTTAAGCGCAGCGTGCAGGTGCGGGTGCAGTAGTCGGCCCTGCGCATCGCGTTCAGCGCCGGAGACACCGAGCTCGAGCTGCACGCGGTCAACCCACGCGCGGTCCAAGCACGAGCCGAGAAAGTGGTTGGGCGCGAACTTGGCCGCTGCGCACGTCGCGTGCTGCGAGGGCAGCGCGACGAGCAGGAGCAGGACGAGGCGGAGGAGGAGGGGCGCCATCCTGGCACTTGCGACGGCGTTTTAGCACCAAGCTGGTGCTTCAAATATGGCTACACTGGCGGATTGACTTGATTTGGCTATGCTGTCTCGCTCTCACCTGACTTCAGTATGGAGTCGGATTCGTGTGGCCCACATTTCGAAAGGAAGGGTGACACGCTTGGCGACTGACGTCGACGCAGCTGATCCTGCCTTCGACGATGCTGCTGCGGACGCTGCGACGGAGCGCGGCGCTCGGGCGCGCCAGGTGGACCTCCCCGCTCGCTTATGTATGGCAAGCGGCAGGAGGCAGCTGCTCACTCTGCGTGTGCGTGCATCGCAGCCGCTCGATGACCACGCGTCCGCAGAGTTCGCTCGCGTATCGTGTCTTTGAGCATCCGGGTGCTGACGCACCACCAACCAAGACGGCGGTGGTGATGCATGGCATCCTGGGTGCGCTCCATAGTAGAGAGAGAGAGGGGGAAGTGCGCCGACTGACTCTGCGGGGCCACTGGACGCGAACGGCAGGCAACAAGCTCAACTGGCGCACGTTCTCCATGAAGTGCGTGCTATTGAGTGCTCGGACTGCTCGCTTAGACTGCAGAAGTGGAGCTGACGAACTGGCTGTGTGCAGACTCGCGGCGGCGTTCCCGGACTGGCGCTTCGTCGCGGTGGACCACCGAGGTTTTCTTTACAGATGCTCAGTTGGGAAGCTGAGAAGGCTGCTCATGAAAACCGATGCGTGTGCAGGGCATGGAGACTCGCCGTCGCTGAGCGCGCCGCACTCGATCGAAGCCTGCGCGAACGACATCATGTACGTTCTTCCGGCCTGCAGCAGTCGCCCCTTCCGCTGCGTTTCTAATAGTGCAAGCGCGCTGCCGCTCTCGGACTGCTTCCATGCTTACTCGCACGTGTAGCCAGCTTGCAGACGAGCTCGGCTTCGTGCCAGACGCAGTCTTCGGCCACTCATTCGGTGGCAAAGTCGCGCTGCAGTACCTGGCGATGTGCTCGGCGCAGTCGCGACCACTGCCGCGCCAGGTGTGGGTGCTTGACTCGCTGCCGGGCACCGCCGCCACGGACTACAAGAACCGGCGCCTCGCGGCGTCGATCGAGAATGTGCTGCCGCGGCTCAAGGAGGTGCCGCTGCCAATCCACTCCAAGTCGCAGCTCATCAAGGATCTGACCGCCAAGGGTATTGGGATCGGCGAGGCGCAGTGGCTGACCACGAACCTTCGCCTCGTGAGCTCCCAGCCGGAGGCGTACGAGTGGAAGATGGACGTGCCCGTGGTCGAGAAGCTCTTCGAGGCGTTCATGGCGACGGACCTTTGGCCAGTCGTGCGCAAGGGCGGGCTAGACGACGACGTGCAGATCCACTTTGTGTACGCGGAGAAGAACTCGATGTGGACGCCGGAGATCCTGGGCGAGCTCGAGGCGCTCGAGACGGAGAACGTGCACCGCCACCTGCTCGTCAAATCGGGGCACTGGGTGCACATCGACAACCCGACGGGGCTGCTCGAGATCATCCAGCGCCACTTCGATGCGTGAGGATAGAGCGAGCATTTAAAGACCGCGCTGCTCGAATGCAAAAGTAGTGACCACCCGCTTGTTGACACGCGATCTTTCGACGAACAGCCAGAGCGGCGCATCACATCCGATCAGATCGCCTTGCTCCCTTGTGCTCCTGCGCACACGAGAGCGAAAGCTTAAGGCCACCCACAGCGAGCATGCGATCATTGCTGCTGCTGTTGCTCACTATGACTTGGCTAGTACTGGCTGACACGGCGGCGGCGTCGGAGATGCGCCGTCTGCCGCCGACGCTGCCGACGCAGTTCAGCGCCGACGTGACGGTCGTGTCCCACCTCACAGACCCGCGGCAGAGCTACCCACCGTCCGCGCGCCACATGCGCATCCAATACGACTTTGAGCAGCGGGTGGCGAAGGCCGAGATGCTGCGAGGCTATGAGACCAACAAGACGTACGTGCGGCGCTACGACACTAAGCGCGAGTACATGGTCAAGCACGGCCAGTACAAGAAGTGCGAGCGCGCCTACCTCGGTATCTTTGCTTGCTGCGCTGGAGCCACAGGATCCGGATCGGGATCCGAATCGGCATGAGAGAGGCGGTTAACGAAGCTTTGCTTCATGGGAGCAGGAGAGGAGATGCCCGCGCCAGTGATCCCGTTCGCGCAGGAGTTCATAGTACGTATGATCTCCTCCTGATTCTTACCTGCAGTAAAGTGAGCGCGCGGCGAGAACTCACGGCTGTGAGCGACAAACAGGGAATCGAGTACGTGAAGGGCGTCGTATGCGAGCACTGGATGCACTCGTACGCGAACATGCGTGTGCACGTCTTCAGCGACCTCGAGAGCCGCGGTGAGTCAGCTCTTCACTTGAGGAGCTTCTAGCTGTCCATTCGTTCACTCAAGTGCACTCATCACACCGCGCGTAAACTTCATTTGCACGTGCAGTTCCGATCCGACTGACAGAGGAGAACGTCGTCAGCGGACTCCCGACGATGCTGCTCACATACGATCTCGAGAACGTCGAGGTGGGGCCACAGCGCGTCGCCGACTTCGCGATCCCGGACGGGTACTCGCACGCCGACTGCGAGCGGAACGTCGGCGGGTTCCCGTACATCCACGCCTTCCACTACTACCTGCGATTCTGAGTACTGAACACGCATAACGGAAGGAGTGGCGTCGTTCGCTTCTCGTTATTCTGCTCTCTCGTCCGTCCGTCTCACACACGCTAGTACCTCGCACGCTCTCGTCTCTCTCTCTCTCTCACGCACACGCACTTGCCTTTATCTCCAGTACTCTGGAGCCCCGTAGCCGCCGCCGTGGTTGCCGTTTGTGTGCGTCTGGTCGAAGCCTGGGAGGCGAGGCTGACCCACGTGCTGCGAAGTCTGCTCGTCCAGGAATCCCGAGCTGAACTGCGACTGCATGTGCGGGAGCTGAAACGGCGGGGGCTGCTGCTGCGGTTGCTGCTGGTAACTGTGGTCGCCAAAGTGCGACGAATACGTCGACGCGAAGCCGTAGCCGTACGGGATGTGCTGGCTCGCGTCCTCCGGCTCGAATCCCTGATGGTAGTGTTGCTGCTGCTGCTGCTGCTGCTGCTCCGGTTCATAATGGTGCAAGAACTGGTGCTGGCTGTGCATCGCGTGCGGCTGGTGTCCCACGGCTTCCGTCATGATGGCAGCGTTCAGCAGTGCCTGCGTGCCATCAGCCACGTACTCGCTCCGGTCGTCGTCGTGGTGGTGGAGGTGGTGCGTCGCAGCGCTGCTGCCTCCACGCGCATCCTCCTCCTCCTCGTCCTCCTCGTCGTCATCCTCCTCCTCATCGTGGTGCTCGTCCTGCTCCTCGTCATCATCCGGCTGCGAGTACTCTTCCGCGACTGGTCGAGGCGCACTCTGCGACGCCACCTGCCCGTCGTCCCCGTACGTTTCGCCCTCGCCAGCCCCATTGGCTCCCGGATTCTCCGCCGTCGCCGCACCACCAGCTGTCGCTGCCGCTGCTGCCGCCGCCGCTGCTTTCTCCTTCGCAGCGTTCGCCAGCTTCTGCTTCTTGCGCTCCTCTGCCTTCTGCACCTTGTCCAGCTCGATCTGCTTCACCTCATCGATGTCGATCATCGAGATGCGGCTGCGGTGGCGCTTGAAGCGGCCGGCATCCGCTTTCCGGCGGATCTCCGACAGCTCTGTCATGTTCTTGCGGGCCGGCGGCGGCGGCGGCGGGGGGGGCTTCGTAGTCGTCGGCGTCAACCGGGTCGGCACACTCGAGGAGCTGCTGGGCACATGAACCCCGGGGCGCGGCATCTGCGACCGGTGTAGCCCGGCTTTCCGCTCGGCGCTCTTCTCGTCGGCAGCGTGCACACCCTTACCGTTCGCGGTCGCCGCCGCCGCCTCCACTACCGTGAAGTGCTTGGCCGCCGGTGCCGGCGTCTCCGCACGCACGGAAGCGTTCAGAAACGCGTCCTCGTGGCAGAAAAAGTCGTCCGCGGCGCGCGCGGGTGGCGCGTCGACAGCCTCGAGCACTTTCGCCGTCGTGCTCGCGATCTGCTCGTGGAAGAACGTGTCGCCGCTCTCGGCGCCGTCCTCCGACATGAACATGTACTGCTTCACGATGCCTGCGCCGACGCGCACCCACTGGTCGTGACAGAGGGTTACAACAACGCTTACTCCAATAGGAAGAGAAGAGAGGAGGAAGAGAGGGCGACGCGTGCGCACCTCCTCGGCGTCGTTCTCGGCCGCGTCGATGATCTCGACGATCGCGAACTTGCTCTCCTCCACGACCTCGCGCCGCATGCTCAGGAAGCTCAGCAGGAAGCGCACCTGTCGACCAACCAACCAACCGACCGACCGCAGGCGCGCACGTCACTCCTCCCGCCAAGCGCCCATACAAATGCCGATGCAAGCACACTCCAGAGCACCCACCTTGACGGCTGTGTCGAGCAGCCGGAAGCTCGCGACGGCGTCCGAGAGCCGCTCGCGCGTCAGCAGCCCGCCGAAGTCGCTGGAGCTCCAGTCGTTCTTGAGCTTCTGCACGATCCACGCGTCCGCCAGCAGCGGCTCCTGCGTCCTCGCGGCGCCTGCGGGGCTCGCGCTCCCGCCGCCGCCTCCTGCCGCGTCCAGCGCCATGTTACTTTAGGCGGAAAATGGGAGAAAGGGCCGCGCTATTTTCGGCCGCCCTTGCTTTCTTCACTATGCTGCTCCCTAGGCTTGCGTCGTGCGATTGCACTATGGAGGTTTCTAGCACTCGCCGATTCGCGTCACCAAGCGCGAAGCAGCAGCAGCAGCAGCAGCCATGCGCCGCCTGAGCTCTCGAGGTGAGTGCGCCTGCCGCCGCCTGTATAGCGAGGGGAGGTGGGTGTCTGCGCACAGCACTGACGCACACGCGCGCGCTCTCGCTCGCTCGCTCGCTCTCGCTGCGTATCCACCCGCGCAGCCGGACGCAACTTCTCCATGAAGAGCGACGAGGACATGGAGGAGCTCATGCAGACGCTCGTGGCGCAGATCCAGCTCAAGCTCAAGAACGAGCTGGGTCTGCGCGAGATCTTCATCCCCAACTCCAAGGCCGAGGCGCGCTGCAACATCTTCGTCTCCGCCAACTACGCGTCGTGCCCCAAGCTCTGCGTCTTCATGCAGCACGGCCAGGGTACGTTCGTTCGTTCGTGCTGGTGGGTGGCCCGCGCATAGTCTACTCCACTAGTACCAAACTGAATGAACGGAACCTGGCGTCTCGCAGGCATGCAGCCCGGCATCTGGAGCCGCACGATCCACACGAAGACGGGCTTCCAGGGCTCGATGATCCCGTACCTCAAAACGGCGATTCAAGGCGGCTACGGCGTCGTGATCCTTAACCCGAGCACCAACTCGGCCATGATCAACGGCCACCGCGCCAAGATCCTGCACTCGGGTTCGCCCGAGGACCACGTCGCGTACGTGTGGAAGAACTACATTACGCCCAACGCCGCACAGGAGATCAGCTTTATCGTACACGATGCGGCGGGCGTGTTGCTCAAGTCCTTTCTCGGCACGCTCTCGTCCAAGGACGAGGTACAGTGTCATTGTTCTTACTGCATGGGAACTTTCAGTCGCGCAGTACGATAACTGACTGGCTCACTCGTCCTATGGTTATGTTGCTGCAGTGCCGCATCGGCGGCATCGCATTCATCGAGTCAGCGCACCAGGTGAGCTCCGCGGACACGAACAATGTGCGCAACCTGCTGCGCGAGAAGGCGGTCAACTTCGAGGCGTCGAACGACCCGATGTTCGCGGTGATCGGATCGTCCAAGGCACGGCTCGGGTGCGTGTCGCTCTCGGTCGGCCGCACGTCCGGCGAGGTGAACAACCGCGAGTGGACGGTGCACTCGGTGCAAACGTCGGCGTTCGTGTTCCTGCAGTCGATCACGAACGGCATTGAGGAGTCGCTGCGTGCGATCCGCGCGACGTTCCCGAACAAGCTCGTCGTGACGATCAACCGCGCGCGACTGACGGGCCAGCCGTACAACAACCCGTTTGCGGTTGTCCACTGTGTGGGCCAGAAGAAGGAGACCGTGGGCAACCACAAGCACACGATGGATCCGGAGTGGAACCAGACGTTCTCATTCCCGGTGAAGTCCAGCGAGGAGTCTGTGATTGTGATGGTGAAGGACCGCACGTTCCCGATCAACTCGACACTCGGACAGGTCGTGATCAGCATGGGCGAGGTCGGGCTCAACCGCGCCGAGCGCCGCTGGTTCGCGCTGCGCGACGAGAAGGTCACGACGCTGCACGGCAACGGTGAGGTGGAGCTGACGCTCGAGTGGGTGCACGACACGTTTGTGGCGCGCTCGGACTCGGTCATGGACGAGAGCCGCACAGTGAACTCGTCGGATGCGGGCTCGAGTCGCAGCGGGCGCACGCCCCAGTCATCGGGTGGTGAGGACGGCTGCTACATGTGCAAGAAGCCGTTCGTACTGCACCGCAAGCGCTACTGCCGCATGTGCTTGCGGCTCGTGTGCACGTCGTGCTCGGAACGGCTGTTCCTGCCTGGCTTCAGCGAGCCGAAGCGTGTGTGCTCCGGCTGCTGTGACCTGCAGATGATGCTGCACAACAAGATGCCTCGAATGGGAGGTCCTGCTGCGATGGGGCACCTTGGCCACGCAGGAGTGACGCCACGGGGGCCGCAGCAACAGCAGCAGCAGGCGCCGTCGGAGGAGAAGCTGGCCGAATACAACCAGCGCATGGAGGCGATGCGACAGCGCGAGCTCGCGAAGGAAGCAGAGAAGCGGCCGCTCAACATCGACGACTTCGACTTGCTCAAGGTCGTCGGTCGCGGCGCGTTCGGCAAGGTGCTGCTGGTGCGCAAGAAGGAGGGCAAGAACGGCGGGCAGATCTACGCGATGAAGATCCTCGTGAAGGCGCACATCGTGAAGAACGACCAGATCGAGAACACCAAGGCGGAGCAGCACATCCTCAAGGAGATCAACCACCCGTTCATCGTGCGCTTGCGATACGCGTTCCAGAACCCGGAGAAGCTGTACCTGATTATGGACTACTACCCTGGCGGCTCCATGTTCTACCACTTGCGCAAGTCGAAGAAGTTCTCGGAAGACCGCACACGGCTGTACATGGCACAACTGCTGACGGCGCTCATGCACCTCCACAGCAAGCAGATCGCGTATCGCGACCTGAAGCTCGAGAACATTTTGATGGATCCGAAGGGCAACATCGCGCTCACCGACTTTGGGCTGTCGAAGGAAGGGCAGGTGATCGAAGGTGCGATCCGCGCGTCGCAGGCAGACTCGGGTATGAAGACAATCTGTGGGACGGCCGAGTACATGGCGCCAGAGCTGTTGCGCCACCAGCCATACGGCAAAGTGGTGGACTGGTGGAGCTACGGTATCCTACTCTTCGAGATGCTGACCGGCCGCACGCCGTTCGTGGACCGCAACCGCCGGCAGATGTTCAAGAACATCATGCAAGCCGAGGTGATCTATCCGTCGCACATTTCGCCCGTGGCGCGCTCGCTGATCTCCAAGCTGCTGAACCGCGACCCGGCGCGCCGTCTTGGCGGCGGTCCGAACGGCGGGCGCGACATCATGGCGCACCCGTTCTACGAGTCCATCGATTGGGACAAGCTGCTGCGCAAGGAGATCGTGCCGCCGTTCCTGCCGGAAGTGACGAGCGTGGACGACATCACGAACGTGCCGGAGATGTTCCAAAACATGGCGGCGGTGGACTCGCCGGTGAACAAGAAAAACGGCGAGGGCCACCACTTCGAAGACTTCTCGTACCAGGAAGAGACGACGATCCGATCCTGAGGTCGAGATCGCTGGTGGCGATCTCCTTCCTTTGCTTTTCCTCTATATCGCGCATGCGTTGTTTTGTATTGAGAAGACGAATCGGTTCTAGCAGAACACGGACGCCTGCTATCTGCAGTCTCGAGTCGAGAATCTTTCTTTCAGCTGCTAAAGTCGAGCTAGCAGATCATTGGCTCATCGAGAGGAATGAGAAGAGCGTCGAGACGGCACGACGAAGGTGTTAATGCGGCCGCATATACAATATGTTGATCACGATCGTTCGCATTCTCTCGCTCGTTTGATTGCTTGCACTCTCCCGTCAGTCGCTTCGCGCACACTTGATTCTCGGGGAAGCTGCATCGGAGCCGACAGGAGCCGCTTCGCGACGCCGCTTGTATGAGGGCGGAGGAAAGCTGGGGCCGATGATCGCCGCCGCCGCCTGCTCTTCTTGTTCGCCATCCATGCCGTGTTCTACTGCGTCTCGATCTTCGCTCTCCTTCCTCTTCTGCAGATGCGGAGGCAGCTGAGGTCCGATGGAGACCTTCGTCTCAGCCTGTACCTTCTCCGAAGACAAACTCTGGTTGGTACTGCTGCCGTCATCTTCCCGCTTGGGAGGCAGCTGAGGTCCTATCGAGACCTTCACCTTGGTCTCTTCCTGAGCTTGTTCGCTCTTGGGAGGCAAGGAGGGACCCTGCGGACCACGCACACCGACAACTCTGCCGCTCCTGTTTTTGGCGGCAAGCGCGGCAGCTTCGCGCTTGAGTTTCTCGCCAAAGTCTTTGAGCTGACGCTGGAAACTGGCGTTCGGGTTCGCCTGCACGCACACCGAAAGAAAAGCACGCGTTGAGCGCTCGACATGTTCCTCTCTTTGTCTCTCTTCCAGCTCACGCCGACAAGAGCCCTGCACGCACCACCGGTCGCTTGTCGGTGACAAACGCCAGCGCTCGCTCAAAGCTCATGCCGCTGGTCTTCATGAGGTACGCGACGACCACCGACGCCGAGCGACTCACGCCCTTGTTGCAGTGCACGAGGATGCGTCCTGTTTTAGACGAATACGTCACAGCGCAGCAGCGTCCAGTGAAGGCGTCGCTTTCTCTCCATGTTAGCAGCTGCAGCTCACGCTTCCCCCATCTCATCCATGAACCAGCCAATTTGGCAGTAGGGTAGCAGCTTACCATAGTACTTGGCCTGCTCGATGAACGCCACGCAGCCCTCGAGTAGCCCGGAGATGTCCTCCGCCTTGTTGTCGAACACTGGGCAGCGCCGATACCTGCAGCCGTAGTTGCATCCGCGTTAGCGTTAGTGCTCCGGTGTCTGGGCGTTTAATGCGCACAAGAAGCCTGCAGAGGCGGCGCACGTGAGCGTCTTGTCCTTCTCGAAAAAGTTGGGGACGCCCGCCACGGGGTCCAGCGACTTGGGCGGCGTCACCTGCGCGTCATGTTGTTGAGCAAGAAAGCCGCAGGAAGACCACACCCGCCAAGCGCCGCGAGCCGTACGTTGAGCACGTGCGTGATCTGCAGGCGCGCGAGCAGCTCGCGGTCGCGCGCGTGGGCCTTGGCGCCCAGGAACACATGCGGCAGCACGCGCGCAGGCTCGTCGCCTCGAGGCAGCATCCTTTGGGCCTACAGAAGCGTGATGTATCGGCTTGACTATACTACTTTTAGTATCGAGACCGAAATTCCTCCACAGCACGGGTGGACGTAGCCGAGAGGTGCGTCAGGATGACGCGCCGCCTGCTGCAGCAGCTCAACTCCCCCGTGACGCGCGCGCGCTTCCGCGGCTGCGACGTGCACGTAAAGCGCGATGATGTGTTCCATCTAGCGGGCAACAAGGTACTGTGGCTCGCTCGCTACCTGTCAAGGTGACCTCCTCCTCGCGCGGCGGATGGCTCAGCTGCAGGCCGTTCGTCATGCGGAGGCAGATGCGCAAGCTCCAGTGGCTCGTGGCGCAGGACGCCGCGTTCTTCCGAGGTGCGCGTCGCCGGCTTCATCTCCATTCACTCGCTAGACCGCTGGTCTGATGACGTAGTCGCCGTCTTCTCCAGACGTGCACCTCGTGAGCTTCGGCGGCGCGCAGAGCAACGCGATGCTCGCGATCGCGCAGCTGGCGCACGCCAAGCACGCACCTTTTAGCTACTTCACCCGCGGACTGAGCTCGGCCGGCAATGAAGCAGACGGCACCATCAGCACTTTAGAAGGGAACCTCGCGCTGGCGCTGGAGCTCGGGATGCGCCATATTGTGCTCCCGCCTGCCGAGTACCAGGCGCTGGCGCAGTCGAAGGACCTCTCGGCGTTTGTCCGCAACTATGGCGTCATCAGCTCCAGTAACTTCAGCAGCAGCAGCAGTAGTAGTAGTGAAAGGCAACGTGCAGTGCTCATCCCACAGGGCGCGGCGTTCGCGCAGGCGCAAGACGGGCTTGCGCAGCTCGCGCGCGAGATCAACGAGTACGTCGCTCTGCCGGAACACGGCGGACGGCGTTTCTCTGTCGTCGTTCCCTGTGGCACGGGCACGTCGGCGCTGTACATGGCGCAACATCTTGACGCCGTGTCGACGCAGCTCTTCGCAGTGCCGTGCGTGGGTGACTCCGCGTATCTGATGCAGCAGTTCTTGGCGCTGGTGGAGCACGACGCGTCGCTGCGGGAGCTACAGGCGTCTGCGCGCCTAAAGCTGCCGACGATCCTCCCACCGCGACGCAAGGCGCGCTTCGGTCGTCTCTGGACGCCGCTCCTGGAGATCCACCGCGAGCTGCTGGACGCCACAGGCATCGAGTTTGATCTCAACTATGGCGCCTTCGCGTGGCACACAATGTTCGACGCGGAGAGCGAGGCGCTCGCGCTGCTCCTGCACAGACAACAGGAAGCTTGCAGCACTAACAGCCCGCGCGAGATCCTGTACGTCCATACTGGCGGCGTGTCGGGCAACGCGACAATGCTGGCGAGGTATCACGCCAGGTCCAAGCAGGAAGTCGCGTAACGAACAGCAGCGAAGACGCCGGAGGATGGCGGTGCTGGTGCAACCCGCCAGCACCAGACACCGTGTCACTCGCCTTCCAAGACGCGAATCGTCCGCTGCACGGATGGTGGTGAAGAAGAAGACGACGATGATGCCAAGTTGGTGCTGTATCGTATCGTATCGTATCGTATCGTGTTTCGTGTTTCGTGTATCGTGTGTGTAGCGTGTAGTCAAAATCTCGGAGCACCAGCAGGGTTCACGCCATTTGGATTGCGCAGGCGGTTAACCGGGAGTTTCGCACGAAAAGTCGCGCTTGTGCCCTTTCGTGGCCCTATCCACTGTTCCTTCACTCGATTCACGCAACAACTCGGAGCTCCTATGTAGTATCGCCCTGCGCCCAGGAGGAGAAGAAGGCGCTGTGTTGGCGCTGCATGCTGCGGAGCTGCTGCTGCTGCTGCGCGTTGCAAGAACCGAGTCCTACAAGCGACGCCGCGAGAGGCGCACGACCTTGGTGCGATGTCGTTCCGCGAGCTGCGCAACCTGACCGAGATGATGCGCGCGCTCGGGTACCCGCGGCCGATCTCGATGGAGAACTTTCGCAAGCCCAACTTCGAGCTCGTGTCCGACATGCTCTACTGGATGGTCAAGAAGTACGACCCGAGCTCCAGCGTGACGGAGGAGATCGACACGGAGGACGACCGCATCGAGTTCCTCACGCAGGTGGCGTCCGAGGTGCTCGCGAAAGCGCGCATCCGGCTAAACCCCAAGAAACTCTACGCCGCAGACGGCTTCGCGGTCAAAGAGCTCATCAAGCTCGCGCGCGTGCTCTACGAGGCGTCACGCATCGACGTCGCCAAGCTCGAGGCCGATGACGACGACGACGACGTGTCGGTGAAGAGTCTGCTCGGTTCGCGCGTAAAGGATCCGAAAGCCACACGGCAGCTGTCGTCTGACATCACGCAGAGCGGCGCGAAGCTCTATGATCTGCTCGACGCCGAGCTGGACGTGCGCGACTCGCGCCAACAGGCGCTGCGCTTCCTTGATGCGATCTCCAACAACAGCGAGAACTCGAGCGAGCAGCGCTACCTCGAGCGAAGCGTCAAAGAGATCCTGCAGAGCACGCAGGAGAACGTCGAGATGACGGAGCGCCAGTGCGAGGAGCTCGAGGCGGAGGAGAAGGCGCTGGCGTCCAAGATCAAGAAGGCGCAGACAGACCTCGAGCGCAGCGAGAAGCGCCTCAAGAGTCTGCAGCACGTGCGGCCAGCGTTCATGGACGAATACGAGAAGCTCGAGAAGGAGCTCGAGCGACAGTACGCGGTATGTGTGTGTGTGTGCATTTTCGAGAGAGGTCTTGCGCACGTAGCTCACCAACCGTGGCTATGCTCTCGCTGTTGGTAGATCTACTGCGAGCGGTTCCGGAACCTCGACTACCTGCAGCGTGAGCTGGACTTGCACACGAGCCGCGAGATGAAGAAGCTCGCGGAGAACGATCGATCGCTCAAGAAACTGCAGAAGAAGTTCCGCGACGACGAGCTTGCCATTCTGCGAGGCGAACAGGAGGACCAGATCGAGAGCTCTCTCATGGACACGATGGACAACAACCAGCACGGCAAGAGTGCTGGAGGCAACAACGCTGGAGGACGCCGAGGCAGCAACAGCAACCAGAGAGCCCGTGGAGGAGCTGCTGCAGGAGCTGCCAGCAATGGCGGACGAGCGGGAGCGGCGAAGAAGGCCACGAACGAAGACGACGAGAGCGGCTCGGACGAGAGTGGCAGTGAAGAGGATGGCTCGAGCGATGACGAGCAGTCCGGTGGGAGCGGCGGCTCAGATTCGGACCAAGTTTCGGTCGCAGACTCGGCCGAACTGATTGACAACGACGACGAGTCTGGGTCGGAGGAGGGCAACTCGGAGGGCTCTCGGTCGGGATCAGACCGCTCGGGATCCGAGACAAACTCGGACTCCGAGGACTTTTGAGGGTTGTGTGCACTGGTGCGGTTCGTAGCGTCCATAGTCTTAGCGAAACAGCGAGAGGAAGAGGCAACAGCGGGGGCGGGTGGATGTGATAAACGCTTGTCAAAGTTCACACAAATGCTCAGGATTAGATCGCGGTTGCTTCGCTCCCAGCAACTTCTGTAGTCACCACCTGCTGCTGGGTGGCGCTGCTGCCTCCTCCACCATTTGCGAGTACCTCCCCGCTGTCTCTTGAAGCAACACTACCTGTGGCAAAAGAAGGTGCACTTGTGGCGCTACTGCTGCTGCTGGTATCTCCGTTGTGCTCTCTCTCATTCTCCTCGTCGCCGTCGTCGTTGCCTTCGCTGTCTGAGGACGATGGCGTCGCTACGAGGTGGTGCCGGAGGGCATCCGGGAACTTGTCGCCCATGGCCGCAGCCATCAAGTGCATCAGCTCGCGCGTCTCTTGTCGCCGCCGCCGCTCCTTCTCACGTCGTCGCTGCTCCTTAATCCTGTGCTTCCGTTCCCGCCGCTCCTGTTCCTGCTGCAGCCGCACCACGTTCTCTCGCTGTTGTGCGGTTAGGAACTGCAGCACGAGCTCCATCATGCCGGTAGCTGATGTATCGCAGGCACCAGAGATCAGAGTCGGGGTTGTGAACGGCGCTGGACCCGTCGTCGCAGCTGACGCCGTTGCTACGTGCCCTGCACTAGCTGCTGGATCATGCAGCTCCCGCTCCCGCTGCTCCCGGTGAATGGAGTATAGCACCTGCTCCATCTTGCGCTTCTTGCGTTCTTTGCGCACGCGCTCGCTCTCGCTGAGTGCCTGCTCCTCCGCCGAGCGTCGCTTGCGCTCGACGCTCTGTTGCAGCATCGCGATGATCCCGGACGTGGAGTGTGCAGGCGGCGGGTCGAGAGCTGCGACCGCCGATGGCGGTGGGTCGCTAGCAAAACTATGCAGCAGCTGACTTGCTGCTGCAGATGCTGCTGCAGACACAGCACCTCCGTTCGACTCCGAGGCGTCAAAACCTTCGTCTCTAGGAGTGCGGCGCAGCGCCACCGCGCGCCGGTACTCGTCCTCCATGGCGCTGAGTCTGCTGGCGACGGCGCACGCGTCGCTCAGCGCGCTGTTGGCCGTCTGCAGCCGCGCGCTGTCGTCGTCATCTCCCGCGTTTCCCTGCTTTCGGTGTGCCGTCGCCGTCACAGCCGCCGTCGTAGTCACCACCGAACCGGCCGGCGGCGGCAGCTGCTCGCTCT
Organism: Globisporangium orthogonon; assembly: GCA_023334005.1. Taxonomy (NCBI): domain Eukaryota; phylum Oomycota; class Peronosporomycetes; order Pythiales; family Pythiaceae; genus Globisporangium; species Globisporangium orthogonon. The sequence continues at coordinate 28,228 of JAASFW010000033.1, read as the reverse complement.
CGAGCTCAACCTTGGGCTCGGGAGCCGCCGCCGCGCGCAGACTGAGCAGCCGGCGCAGCTCCTTGGCCTCCTCTATGTACGCAGGCAGACGCGCGCCGCGGCTGCAGTACATTTTCTTGAACTTGCGCTTGAGGCTCTCAGCTTCGCGGTACGGGATGGCCTCCGGCCGCAGGTAGTTGAACTGATACGCGACGTGCAGCCAGTCGTCGCCGCCCACGGGCATCACGGCGCGCACTTTGGCCACGAGCCGCCGCATCTCGTCCACCGAGTAGTTGACGGTCCCGAACTTGCTGCTCGGCCGCACGCCGCCGCCGCCTTTCGAGGCAGCAGCGCCGACGGATGCGGTGGCTGGTAGAGGCGACGGAGGTGGAAGAGTGATGGTCGCATCTGCCGCGGGCTGCCGCAGCTGCTGGGGCACGCGCTCGGACGTAAGCTCAGTGGCGGTCGGCATGGCAGCTTGCGGGCTTTGCTGTGCTGCCATAATTTATAGGACACCACAATAAAGTCAGGGAAAACGGGCTAATATATAACCCTCTTCGTACGTCAGCACTCCAACCTATAACCTCTCTCAGCTCACTTCTCAACACTGCGAATTGCGCAACCTGCGCGACTTCAACGACCTCAAGTGCAACAGCCACAGGCGCGCGTGCTGCGCGGCAAGAAGGACGCGACGAGCCTGATGGGCGGCCGTTTCTCGCATGTGCACTACCGCGAGCAGGATGCGGCGGTGCTTCCCCAGTTCCTGCTGCTCACGCAAGTCTGGTGCGGCCACCAGTCCATTTGCCTCTATTGCATCCGATACACAACGGCTCCGACTGACGTCCGGGACGCTTGATCCCTACTGCTCGGCTTCCGGATTCAATCTAGGGGGCTGCGAGAGATTGCGCTGCTGTCAGCCAAACTGCGGCGCCTCTCGTTCAACTTCTGCCTCTCGCCCGACCAGTTCGCCGAGCTGCTCGCACTACACGGGAACCCGCTCTTCCGCAGTCTGCTTGCAAGCTGGTTCGCCGCGTTCCAGAACACTCGCCAGAGCGCAGTCGTGAACGGACTCGAGGTGCTCACCGCGCTCGCGCTCGCGTCCGTGGATGGTAAGCTCGCCGACAAGGCCGGCGCCGTCTTCGATGTATTCGACTTTGACGACTCGGGCGCCATCACGCTCGACGAGCTCTGCATCCTGCTCAAGTCGGCTGTCCGTGGGCTCTCGAAGCTCACCAAGGGACTCGGCCCGCGGCTCCTGGCGCTCTGTCCCGTGGCCGAGGTCGGCGAGCTCGCACGCCAGTGCTTCCGCCACTGCGACCTCGACGAAGAGCAAGACTTGACGCGCGAGCTTTTTGTGCACTGGGTCAAGCACACGCCCAAGATCGTGAACCTCGTGCGGTGTTTTGTGCAGCGCGAGTTCCTGAGCAACGACGAAGCCGCAGTCACGATCCAGCGATGCTACCGAGGGATGCGCTGTCGCCGGATCGCCGCCGAGCTGCGCCTTGAGCAGCAGCTCGAGCTTGAGCAGGAGATCAGTCAAGCGGTACGCTGGCCTCGCTCGCGTCATTGCTGTCAATCCTGTCGACACGAGAGCATGTCAAAGTATCGAAGCGTCTTGTGTCATTCATGTAGGCTCAGAAGATCCATGAGGTCGTCGCTACGCGCAAGAAGCGGCGCGACACGCTGCGGCAAGTCAAAATCGAGAAGTTCGCGCATCACGGCGCGTTGTACACGTTCGGCTCAAACGCACGCGGACACCTCGGACACCCGCTGTTGGATCTCTCGAAACAACTCACAGCGCCGCTACTAACAGCGTTCTTTAAGAACAGTGAGTTGCGCGTGATCACTATGGCAGTCAGTCCGGTGCATGCGTCAGCAGTGACGTCGAACGGGCATGTCTACACGTGGGGGACTGGTGTTCCGGGCTCCTTCGGCTTTATCTGGAAGAACACCCCACCATCCAGTACGGCCGCTGCGTCGGAACTAGGTGCCAGTGGGTCAAATAGAGCAGGCAGTAGCACTGTTAGCTCGCTGCTCAGCGGACATGTGCGTAAGATTCCGAGACGAGTGGAAGATCTCGATGAAGTCAATATCGTGGATGTAGCGCTGGGCAATCACCACTCGGTGGCGCTGAGCGAAAACGGAGTGCTGTTCACGTGGGGTTCCGGCGGCTTCGGGCAGCTTGGCCACGGCGATTTTACAGGCGACGTCAGTGACATTTTCAAAGCACAGTTCGACCAGCACACTGGTCGCGAGTATCCGTGCGTGGACCTCCCACTGCAACTCGACAAGAGTTACTTTGAGGAGATGCGCGTGCTCCAGGTCACTTGTGGGTACTACTTCACCGTGGCGCTGTGCGAGGATGGCAGTGTGTTCACGTGGGGTGAGGGCTCCGACGGACAACTCGGGTTGGGGTATAGCGACAACTTCCAGGTCGGTTTTCTTGACGAGCACATCCACGGGAGCAACTTTGTGTACATGCACACACCAACGCGCGTGGATGATCTGAAAGAGGCGATTGGTAATATCGCAGTCGGAGGGAATCATGTGTTTGCCGTTGCGCGAGACCATCGGAACGTGTTTGAGTGGGGGGCGTGGCATCGCCGGGGAGGCGACGCACAAGAGAGTACCTTCATACCGCAACTGAACCAGGAGCTAAGCACGTTGTACATTGATCGTATCGCGACGGGCAAGGAACACTCGCTTGCGACAGCTGGTCGTGTCGAGTTCACTCTGACGATTGAGAAGAGCCGTCGAGAGGACGAAGATGTGGTCATGAAAGCTTTCGGGCTCTGCGCTCGCTTTGGAGCGCAACCAGTGAATCTCGTGCGGTCCATTTCTGGTGGAATCTACACACTCACATCTTCCGCGACAAACCCTGGGCACTCTTCATCTAACAGCATGGCATCTGCAGCACTGAGTGCTCTTGTGTATGATCGAACCGAGTCACACATCCGCTCCAGTTTGTCGCGTTGCATGGGAAAAGTAGTGCTTTTGGACCGCGGAACGCCGACAGGTCACTGGATATCGCTCTTTGAGCGCTCATCGTCGTCGCTGCTTGAGATCCCATGCGTCCCAGCATCCTTCGGTCCTGAAATCACTGAGACTGGAATCAGCGCGAAGCTGTTCCATTCTCCGGAGAAACTTCGGTGTTTGCGCCTCTACGTACGGCCGGACGAGATCGTGGGCAGGATCGTCGTGCTCGAGTTCGGCCAGGACGACATCAGCTTCGAATCGGATGACATGGAGCTAAGTGAAATGATCATGATGATCATGGTTTCATTAGTGGAGAAGGTGAAGGATGCGCAGGAAGCAGGGGCCGCGGCCGTTGTGATCGTGTTCGACTTCCTGGAAGCCGATCCATTCGCGCTCGAAGCAAGTGAGGACGACACGTTCGAGTTCTCGATCCCAACAGTGATGGTTCGTAGGAGCCACCACGGCGATTTGCTGTTGGACCACATTACCGGGAGTACCAAGCCGTGGGGGATCCTCTCATTCAAGGACGACATCCTTGGCAAACAGGTAGGTTTCGTGGGTGTTCGTTAGCCTGAGTTATTGGCCCTTTACTTGCTGCAGCTAACTACTGTTACTACTTTGTCGACTGCATTCCAGATCCTGACCACGCAGAAGCTTGGTGCCAAGGCAGTTGTGATCGTTCAGAATCGAATCGAACAGACACCAACACGGGTGAAGACGTCGCTCGTACCAGAGTCAACGGCAGGAGTAAAGATCCCAATCGTGATGATATCGTTCGAGGTGCATGGTGCTGGATGGTCTATTGTTTGCTGACTCCAACAACCGCTGATCAGCAAGCGTTCTTGGATGTGGTTGCTCAGGATGGCAAGAAGTTGAAATCGATGCTGACAGGTGTGGACCTCGAGGATGCGGCTGGCACCGTCGGACTCGCAGGTTTTGGCCACCTCTATGCGTGGGGTTACGGTCAGAATGGGCGTCTCGGTCTGGTATGTGTGTGCATGGGCTTTGGTTTCCTTGGACTCGAGAGTAGTTGAGGAAGGCTGTGTTGCTAAAGCTACTCCTACTGGCTCCTGCCTTGGTTTGACCAGGGAGATATCGAAAACGAGGAGATCTTTGAGACGGGCTTTGACGGCGCGCGGCAGATCAGCTACCAGTTCGTGAGCGCTCCGGAACCGGTGGTAGCGCTCTTTGACAAGCAGGTCACACACATCTCGTGCGGCGAGGAGCACTCGGCCGCTGTTACGAGTGCGTTGCGTCGATCGAGTTTGCACTTGGCCACCTTTGTGGGAGCTGTCGCTTGTAGAGCTAACATCAAAGTTTCTTCGCGTTGCACTCAGGCGACGGCAAACTGTACTGCTGGGGCAGTGGTCGCGATGGCAAACTCGGCAACGGCTCGAACGACGACGAGTACCATCCGTTCCAAGTCGACTCGCTTTCGTCTGTGCGAGTGGCGAGAGTAGTGTGCGGGTCTCGCCAGACGGTGCGTTCGCTACAGGCAGTTCTGTGTGGTGTATGTATGTATGTGTGTGTGAGGTTAAAAGTTGCTGAACATGTAACAACGGCTGGATGGACAGTTCGTCTCGACTCACAACCCGTCCATTTAGCTCGGAAGGACGTGCTGCTTTGTTCGAGACGCAGAGTGCAGAGCTTACAATAGTGATGGAACGCAACTGTGGACTCTCGAGCGCGAGCAAGGCGAGGTGGTGCAAGGTGACAAGAAGGTAGAATGGAGGCTCGAAACCATGTGTTCCATTCATGCGATTCAAACATCTGATAGTGAAAAAAGCGAAGAGTAACTACCTGGAAGTCAAAGGACATCGACCTCTCTTTTTTCACATTATCTGGTCAGCTTCACTCGAGTGGCTCACATTTGACCACAGCAGCAGCAGAAGCACCCAAGAAGCAGCTTAAGGGGAAGCGCGGCGACGACGATGGCTCCACGCGGCGGCAAGAAGAAGGGGCGTCGTGGCGACGACTCGTCGGATGACGAGCGTGCAGCCGCTCCGCCCGCGGCGCCTGTGGCGGCAGACGCCGGCAAGCAGGACAAGAAGGAGAAGCGCAAGGAGAAGGCAAAGGCGAAGAAGGCGCAGGCTGTCAGCGAGCAGCCGGCGGCGGTGGCAGCAGAAGAAGAGGAGGAGGAGGAGATCGACCCGTACGCGCAGGTGGCGTCCACTGCGAGCAAGAAGAAGAACAAGAAGAAGGACAAGAAGGCGGCAGCCAACCGCTTCGCGCTCGAGAGCAGCGACGACGAGGCGGAGAAGGAAGAGGCAGAGCAGGAGAAGGAAGAGGAGATTGACCCGTACGCACAGGTGGCCGCGAGCATGAGCTCCAAGAAGAACAAGAAGAAAGACAAGAAGAAAAAGGTGGCGTTCGTGGCATCCGACGACGACGCCGAGGAGGAGCAGGGGGAAGCGGCACAGGAGGAAGAGGAAGTAGCGGAGCAGCAGGAAGAGGAGGAGAAGGCGCCGGAGCCCGTGGTCGCCGTGGACACGAAGAAGAAGAAGAGCAAGAAGAAGTCGATCAACATGGACCTGTTCTTCGATAAGGAGGTGGACCCGGAGGAGGAGGCGAGGAAGGAAAAGGAGGAGAAGAAGCTCAAGAAGAAGAAGGCCAAGCTCCCGTTCGAGCTCCGCGGCGGTGACGACGACGAGGACGAGGCCGACGGCAACGCCAAGAAGGAGAAGAAGGAGAAGGAGCGCAAGGAGGGCAAGCGGCTGAGCAACAAGGAGCGCAAGAAGCTCAAGGAGGAACAGGAGCGCGCGGAGCGTGAAGACGAGTACCAGCGCGCGGCGAACCCGCTCGACGGCTCGCAGTTCTCGGTTTCGCAGCAGTCATTCGCGGAGGACGCGAACTGGGAGAACGCCACGGACATCCACATCGAGAACTTCACGATCAATGCGCACAACAAGCTCCTGTTCGAGAACGCGTCGCTCCACATCAACGCTGGTGGCAAGTACGGGCTTGTGGGACCGAATGGCCAGGGCAAGACCACGATCCTGAAGATGATCGCTCTCGGCGAGCTCAAGATCCCGCCCAAGATTGACTGCCTGTACGTGGAGCAGGAGGTGCAAGCCGACGGCACACGCGCAGTCGACGCCGTGCTCAAGGCGGACGCGGAGCGCTGGGCGTTGCTCGAGGAGGAGAAGTTTTTGCTCGCAGAGCTTGAGACGAAGCAGGACGCCGCGCTCGACGACCGCCTCAACGAAGTCTACGAGCAGCTGTCGACGATGAACGCCTCGGCCGCGGAAGCGCGCGCGCGCCGCATCCTACACGGTCTCGGGTTCGACCCGGACATGCAGGAGAAGGCGACGCAGGACTTCTCAGGTGGTTGGCGCATGCGTATCTCGCTCGCGAAGGCGCTGTACGTGGAGCCGACGCTGCTGATGCTCGACGAGCCGACGAACCACTTGGACCTGAACGCCGTCATTTGGCTCGACGACTACCTGCAGAAGTGGAAGAAGACGCTGCTCGTGGTGTCCCACGACGCCGACTTCCTCAACAGCGTGTGCACGGAAGTGCTCCACCTGGAGAACCGCAAGCTGGTGCACTACAAGGGCAACTATGACATGTTCCGTGAGCTCGAGAAGACGAAGCGCAAGCAGATGGAGAAGGCGTGGGAGAAGCAGCAGAAGCAGCTGCGCAACCTCAAGGCGTCCGGCAAGTCGTCGAAGAAGGCGACGGAGATCGTCAAGAAGAAGCGCGAGCCGGGAGCGCGTGCGCAGAAGAAGGCGCTCACGACGGACGCGGCGGCGGAGGCGTCACAACCGACGGAGCTGCTGGAGCGTCCGAAGGAGTACGTTGTCAAGTTCAGCTTTCCCGAGACGACACACGTGCCACCGCCGATCCTCGAGGTGCGCGATGCAAGCTTCCGGTACGGCGATGGTCCGTACCTGTTCAAACACTCGGACTTCGGTATCGACACGTCGTCGCGCGTGTGCATTGTGGGACCGAACGGCGTGGGCAAGAGTACGCTGCTGAAGATGATCACGGGCGAGGTGCGCGTGACCGAGGGCGAGGTGCGCCGGAACCCGCGCGTGCGCATCGGTGTGTACAACCAGCACTTTGTGGACAAGCTGCCGATGGGCGAGACGCCGGTGGAGTACCTGCGTCGGCTGTTCAACGACCAGACGTACCAGGACGCGCGCAACCTCCTGGGCAAGGTGGGTCTCGAGGGTCACGCGCACGAGATCAAGAACCGTCAGCTGTCGGGCGGCCAGAAGGCGCGCGTGGTGATTGCGGAGCTGATTCTGATGCGTCCGCACATTCTGATCCTGGATGAGCCGACGAACAACCTCGATATCGAGTCGATCGATGCGCTGTGTGACGCGATCCGCGAATACGACGGCGGCGTGGTGATCGTGACGCACGACGCGCGCTTGATCGAGACGACCGAGTGTGTGCTGTGGGTGTGCGGCGACCAGGACGTGGTGGTGTTCGACGGCGGCTTCCAGGCGTACCGCCAGTCGATTCTGGACGACTTGGCGAAGCGTGCGGAGGAGGAGGAGGTGCGGCTGCGGGAGAACGCGGCGAAGAAGGCCGAGGCGCGTGCGGCGAAGCTCGCGGCGGCGAAGAACTAGGCGGTCGGCAGGTGTCTAGAGTGCTCAAAACAGTGTCCAGATGCTGGTGCTGGCCGACTTTTGTGATCTGTGTTACGTCTTGGGCTAAGCCATGCCAGCAGCTTTGTGCTTGAGCCCGAACCTTGCACCTGTGCGAGCATACTTGGACGACCGGGCTCGAACCTTGTTCTGGCTTCCTACCTGTTGTTTGTGTCGACCGAGATCGTCGCAGGTTGTCATGTCTGTGTGTGATAATCATCCCGTTCGATGAACGACGTCGCGGCGGCTTGGGACTTTGACGGCGTGCGGCAGCAGCTTAGCTCGTTGTTGCCGCTGCTGGAGCTGATGTCCTGTCGGTCGAGAGAGCGAGCTAGCTATGACAACGGCTCTTCTCTCCCTCCTGCCATGCTATGCCATGCTATGCCATGCCATGTTGGTGTCTTCGTGTACCCCCAGCCTGTAACCTGAGGTAACCCTTTTTGTTCGATGTGTGGTACGCTCTGTAATCATTGTACCCGAGAGATACGTCCCTCGTCCCGAATTGTACTGGTGGGATACGTCCCTCGTCCCGAATTGGACGTGCTGGGCGTTGTCGACCAGCCATTCGAATGGCGCGCCATTGCGAGGTCACTCGAGTCTGCCGCTCGGCGCCGCCAACTTTGCCATTCTCACAGCAAAAGCGCAGAAAACTATGGCCAACGAGTCCCCGGTGACGGTGCGCACGCGCAAGTTCCTGCGCAACCCGCTGCTGGCGCGTCGCCAGATGGTACGTTCTACGTTCATGGCGGAAGCGAAACAGATAGACAATGGCTGACGCTTCTTGTGTGGGAAACGATTGATCACTAGGTGGTGGAGGTGCTCCACCCGAACCGCCCGAACGTCCCCAAGGCGGAGCTCCAGGAGAAGATCACCAAGGTGGGTAGGCGTAGCCGCCGTTCAGGCGAGTGGCTGGCAACGTGGGCGAGCAGGCGGAGAGAGAGAGAGAGAGATGAGAGAGACGAGGGAATCCGTCTGCAGCTACCGCCGACTTTCAGCAGGCGAACGCCACAGATCAGCAGCACTTCAGACGCGACAGGCAGGCGCTGAACGCCCTGCGCCGCCTGCAAGAGAACGCGGATAAGCGACGCGAGCCGCTTGTAGCAGGAGCAGCGAAAACAGACAATGGTCAGTACCGTCCAACGACTTGTGGTGGAGCGCGTGACGACACACGCAGCAGACACAGCCGATCACAGCAGCAGCAGCAGAGAGTCAAGGATTGGCGGGCGTGACGGCTGCAGTGAAGCCGTCGACCAAGATCAGCACACCAGCAGCTTCGTCCGAGTCTCTCTCTCTCTCTCTATTTGTCTCGCTTGCACTCGGACGCCTGCAGCCTGCACCAGCAGACAAAGATGTTGCTATCGCAGTGCTCTAATCACTATGGCTGTCTTCGTCGTGCTTCTCGTGCAGATGTACAAGGTGAAGGACGCGAACACCGTGTTCCTCTACGGCTTCCGCACCGCGTTCGGTGGCGGCAAGTCGTCGGGCTTTGCGCTCGTGTACGACTCGGTGAACGACGCGAAGCGCTTCGAGCCGAAGTACCGCCTCGTGCGCCAGGGTCTCGCCGAGAAGGTCGAGAAGTCGCGCAAGCAGATCAAGGAGAGCAAGAACAGAGCGAAGAAGAACCGTGGTGTCGGCCGTCGCATTGCTCGCCACAAGGCGGCCAAGGCCAGCAAGTAGATCTGACCATCGTCTGCCGCCATACGACTATGGAGGCTTCTGCTGTGAGCTAAAAGAGCTAATCAAGGGGACATGCTCCCCGCGATTAAACTGCTTCCGCCGATGATGTCTACTGTCTGCTACCTCGTGCTGATCTTCGTGTCATTTGAAGGTTGGGTCACGTGGCATTTCGTGTTGGATCAAGGCAGGAGAACGAGCGAGCAGCGGTATCCAGAAGCGGTGTTGATAGATTAGGAGAAAGCAGAAAGCTGGCGAACTACTCAAAATTGGACACCACCGCGCCGTGCTCAGCTGATGACGCAGCAGGCGCGGCCGGCACCGCCGAGCGCACCCGCTGCAGTCTGTTTGCTGTAGTGCGTCCGGTTTGAGTAGTTGATTTCTGCTAGCACCCCGCCGGTTTCGTCCGCGAATGTCAGCTTTCGACCTCCCCCTCCTGTTGCAGCTTTCGGTCGTGATGGAGGTTTTTGAGACGCCGGTGACAGTTCCCCGACAGTGTCCAAGTTCTTCCACAGCGGACCGTCGTTGTCCCGATCGTTTGCGACTTCGTGTACCACGCCGCTGGTGCTTTCGAATGTGTTGATCCGATCCAGTGTCTGTATATGCGTCGGCTTGCGAGTGTCATCTGCAATTTGCTCTTCCGACCCTTGCAGCGGTGACAGCGACCGCATCTCTGGAGTCGGTGAATTGTAGAACTCAGCGACCTTGTCTTTGTCTTCTTGATGTTTTCGGTCCGAAGACGAGCTGCCAATTGCCGTGCTGCCAGCAGAGTCGTCGCCAGTGGCGTTGTCGTCGACGGGAGCTACGAGTAGGTCATCCCGGGTCGTTTCCATCGGATACACAGATTGGCGGCCGAGTCCCTTTACCATCAAGGATCGCTCTTCTCTCGGGCTCAAGCCAACGAGCGTCCAAACGTCCTCGTCGTGCTCTTCTGTCCTGAACTTGGTTGGCCACTTGATCTAGCGTCGGGTCGCTCGCTGGTGGGACTGGAACGTATGCGGGCGTCGACGTTCTGCTGGCGTCTCAAGATATGCAAAAGGTGGTTGATTCTACGGTGAAGTCTGAGGTGGACAGATTCTCATGGAGGAAGCTCCGGGCTGCTAGCTCTGGCTGACCTTCCGCAGCCTCCTTGCACGCGTGTAGTCGATGACGACGACGGCGGCGACCCTTGTGTCCCGGTTCCTCCTCTCACTCGATCGAGCTGACGTGAACCGTCAGAGGCGCTGCTGAAGGTGGTGCACGAGAGCGTCAGTGGAGCATTCCCAGCGTCGCTGTTGACGACAGGATGTGGCGACAAGCCCGCTTTAGCTAGCTAGCGCGTGTCGGTGGTCTTACCGGCTGCTTCTTATCGCGCTTGGTTTCGCCCCGCTCATACCCGTCACTTCCGCTGTTTATAGCGTGCTTGTCCACTTTAGTTGTAGGCAACTAACTCGACACAAGTACACAAGTCGATCGAACGGCAACCAAACCACCGAAACTCGTGCTCATACATACGCAAAACAAGTCCGTCGCTCTTCTCCTGCGTATCGCTCTGCAAGCAACACGTCGTACGAATAAATACACATCTCGCTCCCCCACCCTACGCGTAGCACTCGAGTGTTCTCTCAATCTCTTCGTCTTCGCCACGCTTCCACTTCCTTAGTGCGCCGTTACAGTGACTCCTCCGTGCGCGCTTCACCACGTGACTTTGGCGGGTTCGGCGACAGCGAGTCGGCAGCAGATGCAACGCGGCGCGTGAGCTCGATGCCAAACGCGTTTGACCGCGGTGTGTCGAGCTCCTGGCTCGGCACTTGGTCCATCTGCGCGTATAGCATGCTCGTGGCGCGCGGGCGCCACAAGACCGTGACGACCACGAGGATGGAGAACATGAGCAGCCTGTTCCCGGCCCAGATGAGCCAGACCCACTTCCAGTCCATCAGAAGCGTGCCCGAGTACCTGCAACGTGAAAAGCAGGAAGTCATTGATGGCAAGGACTACTACCTCAAAAGAAATGTGAGTCTCGAGAGCAAAGACGTACACTGCGCCTTCGGTCGCCATCAGGAGGAACGAGATCAGGACGTAGGCGTAGAGCACGTGGTTCAAGCACGCGTACATGCGCAGCTTTGCAGTCTTCATACACACCAGCGAGAAACAGAGACGAAGTCAGCATCCGGCACATCGCTCGCAATAAGACATTCCAGCTTAACCGCAGTACCCACCTGGCCGAATGCCCGAAGGTTCTTCCGCGTCAGCGCCAACGAAGTGAAGATCCATCCTCCGAAGCACATGTTGGTCACGACCACGAGAACCTCCCACACGGTCGGCGGTCGCGCATCTCCGTCTGCCTGGTTCGCAATCTGGCTAATCTCAAGCGATCCGACCGCCACAAAGTAGCACAGGCCGAGCCCTGAGACCACAAAAATCTCGGGCCATGAGATGCTCGGGCGCACGATCCCGTAGCCCAGGCAGATGAGCGTTGTCGCGACCCGCGCCACCATCCCTGCCATGATCTTCACGATCGTCGAGACGATGACCATCACCGGGAATGGACAGCACACCTTTTGCCCTGTCGTGTTGAGCATCTTGTATGTGAAGAACCAGGACGCCGATTCACCTGCACACGTGCACACGTGGAAGAGCGTAGTCATTAGGCCGCTTGCAAGCTCCAAGAGTCTCTAGCGCCACACAATTCCCACCTGTCGCAAGCAGCAGCACGACGAGCAAGAAGTACTGCATGCCGATCGCGCTCTCGCGATACCGGTTGATGAGGAAGATGAAGCAGACGTCCACGATCCCGTACAGCAGCGACAGCACGCCGCTACACATCAGAAGACGGTCGCACATGAGTCCACGCAGTCCCCTTGTCTACCTAACCTCCTTTCTCGTTCTACACCGTACTTGAACGGGAAGAGTCCGAAGAGCAACGCCGGCAGGTACCCGTACGGGTTCCGGAACGAGATCGTGGCGTCGATGCTCAGCAGCGGCTCCGCCATGGGGTACATCACGAACTCGGTCGTGCTCACGGGATAGCCGAACGCCTCGCTCTTCTGCTTCCAGCAGGGCACGAGCAGCACGACCTGCAGACCATCGCGCGCCGGGTGGAACGTCGTGGCCACGTGCAGCTCCTCGTCCGCCTCCAGCATGTGAAACTCGCCGTACAACGCGCCTGTGTGGCTACCATCGCTTTTTTCTTCACCGGCGTCAGGGCTACTGCTCGAGAAGTTGCGAGCGCAGATCGCGCGCTCGTCTATCTCCACACTGCCGTCTGCCGTGTAACTGACGACGACAAGCGCGAAGTCGAAGTAGTCACGCAGCCGGTGCACGGTGAGCACACCGGGTGCGTCGCCGTCGAGAAGCGCGCGCACGTCGGCGCGCACGTCGACGGTCGAGTGGCCGCCGATTCCCCACGGTCCTTGGCCGTCGGCGAACATGCGCTCCGTAAAGCGCCAGCCCGTGCTACTACCGTGCACATCGTGCACGGATGAGAGCGCGAGGCTCTGGCGCCGCAGCGCAGCGAGCGCCAGCAGCAGCAGTGCGCGCGGCAGCAGGCGGCGCCCGGTCGCCGCCATCGTCCTCCTCCTCGTGATCGTTGTCGTAACCTGCTGGTGGCTCTATGTGTGTGCAAAGAACGCGTCAACTGACGCATCTCGCAATAGTGACATGACACTATTCGTACTCGTGACTAAGTACGATTGGAGGATTTTCTTGGGTATTTTTTGCTCTGAAATGCTCGAGTCTTTGCTGAAATTCACATTAGTGAGGACGCCAGCCAATTAGAATAGCGGGTCGTCTTGAGATTTCAGCAAAGTCGCCTCGCAAAGCTGAGAAAAAGCCTCACTTCCTAATCAATCGCCCGCACAGCGCCTGCACGACCATGGGGCGAGTGCTGCGACTCGCCGACGGCGCCGCCGTGATGGTGCTGCTGCTGGCGCTGGCCACCTGCGCGCGCGCGTCCGTGTACCCCGTGCGCAGCAACGCGGAGTGGGTGCCGCCTTTCCAGCACGCAGAGAAGATGTTCGCATCCGACCGCGGGCCGGTGCTCTCGCGCGCGGGCAACTCGTCCGTGTCGGTGCGTTCGTTCATTCGCTCGCTCGTCTCCTTCCTTCATGCGCAATGGCCGGTATACAGTGGAGTGGTATACCAACAATTATTGTGTGCAATAACACTGGGCCTTGCACAGTTTGACGTGCGAGGCGTGAACGTCACGCAGGACATGACCGGCTGGCGACTCGTCGTGTTCCTGTACCACGTGGACAACTACGCGGTGTTCGAGACCGTAGCGGACAAGATCGAGCTGCTCGCGTGCTCTTCGGAGACGAACATGCGGTTCGACGGCATGTCGGGCGTGCAGAAGTTCACCTTCCCCGTCGCGAACGAGAGCGTGCACGCGCGCGTGGACTACCGCGTCGACGAGAGCGGCTGGACCGACTCGCAGATCTTCGTGTGCGCGGGTGAGGACGACGCGCCGGAGCTACTGCACTTCAACGGCACGATGGAGATCCGCAACCCGTACGGCTTGCTGCCAGCGCCGCTCTATGGGATGCTGCCGTTCAGCGGCTTCCTGTCCGTCGGCTACGTCATCCTCGACATCTTCTTCGCGGTCTTGCTCTACCGCCACCGTCAGCAGGTCATCCAGCTGCACTACGGCATCCTTTTCGTGCTCTTTATGGGCTCGGTCACCTCGAGCATCTGGTTCTACGCGTTCTATCGGCTCAACAAGACGGGCGAGCCTGTGTGCTGCCCGTACCCAATGATCTTCCTCGTGGCGGTCATCTTTGATGTACGTGGATAGATATCAACAGCCTGGAGGTAATGTCTATGCGCAGTACTGACGGAATATTATGTGGGAATCGCGCTATCAGGCGCTTGTCCGGACACTCGCGCGCGGCATCTTGCTCGTCGTGTGCTTGGGCTACGGCATCGTGCGCAACCGTCTCAGCACCTCCGAAGTGCTGGCGGTGTCGGTCGTCTCGCTGGCGTACTTTGTGTCCGGCGTCGGTGACGAAGTGACGCGCGGGACATCAAGCGGCGCCGAATTCCGTCAGAAGCCGACGCTCTGGTCCTTCGTGCAGCTGATCTGCAACTTGGCGTTCATCATGTGGATCCATTTCTCGCTCGAGCGCATCCTAAAGCAACTGAGCGACCAGAAGCAGTTCGCGAAGCTCGGCATGTACAAGTCGCTCGCGTGGGCGCTGGCGAGCTTCATCCTGTTTTTCACGATCCTGACGGTGGTCGCCGTGTGCAGGTAAGCTGGTAGCTACGCCATGCTTTCTCTGCTGTGTGCAGCTGCGAGTGAATGGACTTATGTACTGGACTCGGAATGCTATGCAGCCGCTTTGGCGTCTTCGAGTGGGACGTCGAGTGGGAGTGGATGCAGCTCGTGGCGTGGCCGGTGCTGAACTTCATCGTCTCGGCGGCCATGTGCTTCATCTGGCGTCCGACGAAGAACAGCTCCCAATTCGCGTTCTCCATGCAGGTGTGGCGACTGCTATGACGATTTGCTTCTCGCTTCTGCTTGCGCGTTGGGCTTACATATCGGAACGGTGGGGGGTTTGTAACCATACAGCTGCCGATGACGGACGACGGCACGGGGCTCGAGATGACAGCCGCGTCACACGACTCGTCATCGGAGGATGATGTCGAGGTCGAATCCGACGACGACATCGAGAAGAACGCGACTCCACGAGCCACACGGGGCGGCGCGACCGAGGAGGACGACTCGGACGGCGGTGTGTAGGAGACTGAGCAGCAGCTGGCAGCTCAGTGTGTGAGTGCAGCATATCGTAAACTTCGGTCGTGTGCGTTGCGAGCGTAGTGCACATTACACAGCGTTTTCAGAAGCCATGGCGAACACGTCGAGTCCATTTGTCACAGGTCCCGAGTCGAGCTGGAACTGAGCAAATAGATGGATTATTGCCAAGCAGACGAGCGAGGTCTACTGCATGAGCTCACACACTAGCAAATAGAGTGCCAACAATAACGTTGCAGTCCATCAACACACTCGAATATCTCGCGTTGACCGCGATGGTAACTTCTTCTCGACGAGCGCTCGCGTGCCACCCACCTTCCACCACCTCGCAACATCACGACTCATGCGATAGCCGAGATGAAAAGCAGGACTCTACCAGCGACTCTATCTCCGATGCCGTCACGATGCTCATCCAAGACTGGCTCCGGGCGTCGAGTCGTCCTCGGACGCTCCAGTGTTTCGAGGATGAGTGCACACACCTCGGGAAGTCCCTCCCAGGTCCTGACAAGTGGTTCAGTTTGGTTGAGATATTACATCTCAGAGACGTCGAATGCGCTCGAAATGATCGTGCCGCCGTGGCACAAGCCCCGCATCCATCACTGCCGCTGCTTGAGCTGGTTGTGCGATTCGTGGTCACAGAAAGACAGCAGATCTCCAAGCGACATCACCAACAGCAACAGGCGCAACAGCAGCCCACTGTGCTCGTCAGCAAACGCGTGACGCAAGTGAAAGAGCTCAAACTCCTGGGCAAGCGACGAGGACTCTGCGGGAGCGCGTCTACCCCAGTCTTGAAGGATCTATCCATACCGAACGCACACAATCAAGGCTTGAACGGAAAAGCGTTAGGTGGACTTCGACCAAAATCGGCCGCTGTGTGCAGCAGCACGTCGGAGCTGATTTTCAACAGCCTTCTTGGCGGAGGAAGTTCACCGACTGCTATCCAAGAATCGTCACACAACAATGCTCACGCGAGTGGAACCGTACACGACATCAAGCCAATCAAGACGAGACCGATCAGCGCTTCTGTGGTGTCCAGCACTCCGAGTCGTCTATCGATCTCGAAACAAAGACGCTCGACAGAGGCTCACAATCCTGACTCGCAAGAACCCTCCTCGCTGCTGCAACATCGCAGGTCGTCTAGGATCAAAGATGGTGGTGAAGACGCCAATCAGCCTGGCCGCCACGCGAGCCGCTCGTCTCTCGCATCTCTCTCGCTGATCGTGGAGGACAAGATGAGCAAGCAACCTGATCAAACGAACGACCATGACAACGACCCAAATGGAGCAGAAAGCGATCCTGAACCAGAGACACCAACTCTCGAGCTCGAAGGTATGACAGAAGAGCGCCTAACAGCTCAATTCTCGTCGCTTGACAGGTTTGCAATCAAGAAGCTTCGACGTGTGCTCGCAAAGTCAAGCGCATGCACTCAAGAGTTCGAAAAAGCAAAGCGAACGATCGACAAGATCCAAGCGAAGGCGAAATTGCGTCAGGAGCGTCGAGTCTTCGCAGCAGAACAAACCCAGCTCCTGAGTCACATGGTAGATCCCTTAAACAAAGAGCCGTGTGCGCTTTGCCAGCACGTCTTCCTCAAGACGAACCTCGTGCTGAAAGTTTCGTTCAAGAGCATCTTCGATCTGCAACGATCGTGGGCGACGAAGAGAGCCGAGCACGAAGGTGAAACAGCACGCAGAGAGTCCAGCGGGCAATCGTCTGGTGATGAGTGCGATCCAGCAGTCATCGGTGACGTTGCCAAGTGCATTCTTGACCGAGCACAGCAAGCCCATCTGTACGATGAGGTCCCGATATGCGCATTCTGCTCGCAATTGGTTCTACATAGCTCCTCATACAGGGTACGTTCAGTGAACTCTGTGTCCAATCTGTGCCATGCCAATGCTGACGCTTTCTGGATACGTGCATTCTTACTTCATTCAGCCTTCGTCGGCAGCTCAGAGAGCCAAAGCCACAGAAGCCAAACGCCTTGCTGTTGAGAAACAGAAGAAGATAGGCGCTGATCACGAGCACAAACTGAGCCGCTGCGATCCACTAGATTTCGACTCCTGTCTTCTCAACAGCGACGACGATGACAGTGACGTCGAGGAAGTGGTCGAGATCGACAGTGAGGGGCGTCCGCACGTAGTGAAGCGGCGGCGGCAGAAGACAGGAAGAGTGCCAGCACAACTCGGTCTGGTTTCCAAGCGCCTTCACTACGATCAGCTGCGCAGGCGCACACTTCCGTCGCTCAACAATAAGGAGTGGCAGATTATCGGGTAAGAGAGCAACAGTGGGTGTGTGGGTTCATCAAAAATATGTCTTCGACCCCATGTGGTACATTTCTAGGCGAGATTGCTTGTTGTTCACGTGAGGCACCACCTCTCCAGTAGTCTGCGATCGCACCAAAGCTGACCCTAGGACGCAAGCAATATTGACTACTTTGTCGAGTATCCGCGGTATCGGGGAAGAATGGGAAGACTTCTGCAGAGTGATCACCGTGTCAATTCACACACACAAACACCCAGACACAAACAACCGTCATCAAATGGTTCGTGACGCACTTGCTGTGGAGCTGTCGCTGTCTTGTCATCGTCGGGAACAGGAAGAGCTCCGAACTCATCATTGCATCATGCCGCGAGTCACGTTGCAGCAACAGCTTCAGTTGCTCTTCGCTCTCATCTCTCAAGCTCACAACGCCGCGGTCGTCTTGAGAGAAAAGGCTTGGGCTGCCTCCGAGCGATTTGCCTGCGACTGGAGAATGAAGGTTTGTGAACGCGCGAGCTGCTCGTCTCTGTTCTCTTGTCGCCGAAGCCGAGCTTTGTGGATCTTCACGATCTTGTGGTGGAGTAGATGCGGGTATTCGAGTTGCAGTGTTGCTGAGTCTGGAAGCACCAACATCATTTGGCATGCGCTCAGCGCCGTTTGTTTGAGCTCTCTTAGCTGCATGTTGAAGCACTACGCTTGGTAGTGCACGGGGTTTCTGGGGTAGTAGCAAGTTCGGCGTTGCACGAACAGTTCCAGATGAGAGTGTCTCCCATGATGCAGTCTTGATACGGCTGTTGTGTCCTTTTTGCGCGGCGCTTTCCGAGCTCCCAGTCGAAGCCAGGGCTGCCATTGTGAGTAAGTGACTGCAAACCCAGGATCAACGCAGCAAGGTATCAGATCTACAAACTCACATTCCCGTTTGACCCGCAGCCATTCGCGCACAGACTCGATCTTGACACGCTGGTCACTCTGCACGTGCGCCGACTCAGCTTCGATCCGCTCGAGCACAAAAGCGAGAGTGTCGAGTGCGATCGTTTGTAACTCTGCAAGCAACGATGTGTATGTCAGTTTCTGAGTGATGGTCTGGACATACAGGTACATCATCCTTGACTTACTCTCGACTGTAAAGAGTATCGCAGGATCCCGCAGATCCTCGCACTCTTTTGCAAAGTCTTCTTGTGATAGCCACAGAGCAGTGACTGGCGTGGTTGCCTGTACAGTGGCCGGCTCTGGGACCCCCAGCATGACCGAAATATCCCCAACTGTTGAGAAAGGGCCCAGCGATGCAATAGGGAGCAAGCTGAGCATGCGCGAGCGAAACTTGTGTGTGTGAGTCACCATTTCCTGTACAATTAGCATGGAATCGATAGGTGTGAGGTAAGGTGTTGGTTGGAGAATGGAAAAGCAACAGACAGCACAAGATGCACCTCTGCAGTGGTCTTCTTCGGCACTCGTGATTCCGTCGTATCACTGTACTGAACTGACGCTCTGCATTCGCCGTCCATGATGATGTACAGAGAGCTTTGCAGCTCGTCTTCTTTCGCCAAGAATGCGCCGGTGTCAAACACTTTGCGACGAATGCATCCGGCGAATCGCTCGAGACCGAACGCTCGAACCCACTTGTCTTGCTCCACGCGATCGGCGGCGCGTGAGATTGTCTCGACCACATCGCTCGACGTCAAGAGCAAGTAGTCGGCTGGGCCGGTTATTACGAGCTGCAATCGAGACAGTGAGTGATATCAGTTAACTCCAGTAGACTTGCCGCAGTTGCTAGTGTACGCGCTCGCTCGAGGCACGCACTTTGGTGTAGAAGTGGTGAGCTCCACGGAATTGCCTCTCACGCTTCACGCGCCGCCAGTTCGTCGATCCAGAAGATGCCAGTGCCTCGAGCGAATTCGGATCCCCGCTCTGTGGAGGAAGTATTCCCATCGGCAGTGCCAGGTTCCCTACAACCGATCCCTCTGGGAAAGTGAGAGCTGGTGCCGCGTTCGCGTCGATCGGCTTGGCTTCCGCACTGCCATAGAGCAAGATGCAGTCTTTCGTAATCTCGCTTCGGGAGAACCACAGAGCTCGTTCTTCATCTTTGCGGACGTGATGGAGCTTGAGACGACTCACGATCTCAAGCCTGGATGCATTTCCACAGAAGATACTCTCAGGTCTCGCGCAGATCGCCGTCATGTACTCGCGCGATCGTACCGCTCAAAGTGTGACAATGCTCTCCACCACACCTGCTCTTGGATCGTTGTTTCGTGGACCAGATACTGGATCATGTACTCGAGCTCGTCCTGCGAGAACTCTGTCTGTCGAAGAAAGAGCTTGCGCATATGGAAGCGCGCGCCAAGCTTCGTCGTCGCATTCTCGCCGCTGAGACCTTTTGTCCAGTGACCAAGCGACGATGACCCTTTCTTCGCATGCCCAACGAGTGTTTAGCCCCAGATCCTCCCATCAGAATGATACAGCGCCAATCTGAGGACGACAACCAGACCAAGTAGGCACTCACCACTCTTCCCATCCTGTCTTCCTCTCTTGCTCTCAGCGACACAAGGTGGTCTCGACGGCGCTGGCAGGAAACTCGCGATGAAAACAAGTCAACTCGCCGTATATTTAGGACGCAGTTCTCAAAATCTACACTTGTGCTACTCGTGTTCTCAGATCTGGATACTCTGCAGCAGCTGCTGCGCCTGAAGCAGGTCTTCGTAGAGCGCAAGGAACTTGTCCTTGTCCATCGTCAGCTCCAGCAGCGAAGCTGAGCCTGAAGCCTCACCTGCCGCTTTGCTCTGGACCGCGGCAGCTGGTCGCACCGCGCACTCGAGCACGGGTTGGTCCAGCTCAAAGCTCACATCCACCATCTGCCAGCAGCAAGTGCCCAACTCGCCAGACTCAGAACTTGTTGTCAAATGAACCACAGCGCACAAAAGCATACCTGTTTCGACCCGTCTGGTCCGTCCGACGCTGAGTGCACGCGCCAGTCGATCTTTTGGATGTGAGGGAACTTCAGACCGTCGCATCATACAAACCAAGTCAGAACATTTTGTCCCGAGCAGCAGCAGCCGCGAGCAAAAGTCGTCTGTCGCACCTCGAAGCTCTCGCGGTCGAGCTGCGCGCGGATCTGCGCGTGCTTCGCAGCGAAAACTCGCGCGATGTCGTCCACCGCTGCCGCTTCCAACCCTACGCAGCCAAACAGACGTCTCAGCATTTGTTGATGCTCAGCACACAAAGATATCAAGCAAAGACCGCGCTTTGCTCTCGCGCCGCACCGAGCTGCAGGAGCTCGACCGCGAGATCCGCGCTGCTCACGTCGAACTTGGCCGCGTGACGCAGCACGAAGCGCAACACCGCGACGACCGCCTGCCCAGAGCGGCGAATACGCGCCTCAGCTTATTCCTGTATCCAAGTACGAAGCATTGCTTCCTTCCTTTCTTCCTTCGCCAACCTTCGCGTCGCCGCGATCTGTGAACACAGCGGCCGCGCGCTCGACCCCCTTTCGCACATGCGTTCGTCAGCTGACGAGCGAACGCGCCGCAGTCGTCACTCCGCACCCACGAGAAACGCGAAGCACCTGTTCACTGGCGATCGCGTCACCGATTTCCTCGCACAGCGCCGCGAGGTCACAGCCACGCGCCTGAAGCAGCGAAGCGTTGCAAAAGACGGTGCGCGCGTGAGTTGCTGCTGCTACAGAACGCACGAAATTGAGTGGACGAACCAGCGGCACCAGCAGCGAGAGCTCCGCCAGCAGCCAGTCGGGCGGCTCGAGTCCGCCGCAGAAACGGAATCGCTGGTACCGCAGCCAACAGCAGCAGCGCGAGGAGATTGGGTGAGCGTCATATGCAGCGAGCGGCAAGCGGCGTGTCACGCACGATCCACACCGTACCATCGCGAGTGCGCTGCTCTTAGAAGATCTTTTTGAGTTTGCATCAGCATTTGATAGGGGTATTCTCAATATTTGTTAAAATGCAGCGAGGGAAAGTATCCAATCGTACCTACATCAATAACACAGACAAATGCCAGGAAGATGGAAATGGAAATCGATTCTTGCTCTGCGCCGTCAAGGTGTTTGCAACAAACGCGACAGTCCGCCCGTCTCAGGTCCACTCGCCACGCTCAAGTCATCACTGCCCACTCACTCGTCCGAATAAGACGCCCGCTCTATCGATGACATCCCCTCACAGCGTCACGATTTCACCAACTACTTGTTCTCGCCTACCGCCCAATAAGTGCCACGACTTCTTCCCCATGGGTCGACTGTCAAGGCTACGCGTCCTTCTTGTGATCCCCCGAAAAGAAGCGGAACGCCATCACGCCGACGATAACGAAGACAAAAGCCGGCGCCACCAGCGCCTGCACGCCAGACCCAGTGTCGCCGTCGATCTCGGCTTCGGGGTCCACTACTCTCCCGTTCTTGTTCGCAGCAGCCAGCGCGTCGATGTCTGCTTGCGGGAGCTCCTGGTCGATGCGCGCGCCGATCCCAGGTACATCTTCATCAGCGACAGCAGGCGGTACCTTGCTCGTGCTGTCCTTCTTCTTCTTTGGCGGGCACGGTTTGATCACAGGCTCTG
Source organism: Globisporangium orthogonon (assembly GCA_023334005.1). Taxonomy (NCBI): domain Eukaryota; phylum Oomycota; class Peronosporomycetes; order Pythiales; family Pythiaceae; genus Globisporangium; species Globisporangium orthogonon. Next base: position 6,464 of record JAASFW010000033.1, on the reverse strand, counting down.
TCGCTGCTTCCGTCTTGGGCTCGTCCACGCGTAGACGCTTTGGCTGGCATGCACTCGGACGCTTCTGTGATGTAGCAACACAAACAAATGCAAACGTTCAGGAGAAAAGCAGTTTGCTGAATCGCATACAGATCATCTCGCAGCATCTCTCACCTCCACTGGACCAGTGTAACCCTTGCAGACTTCGTCCGATAGCTGCTTGTAGGCGATTCCGTGGCTCGCATCACCAATTGGGACACCGTTAACTTGCACCTGTATGAAACAGTGCAACTACTGTGAGCTCCTGGTGATCGACGTCAGCACGACAATATGTCGAAGAGTTGGGGTAGCACACTTACGTATGGGACCCAGAGTACGTCGACTTTCTCGCGCTCAGCAAGGTGCTGCGAACAAGAGGCAGCACGACATCATCGCAATGACCTGTGAGACCTCAAACACAACCTTTCCTGCAACATCTGCTCGAGTGTACCTTGCGGAGAAGATCGTCGCTTCGCGTGTCGTAGCATTCGCGCATCTTCTTCGCATTGTCACCAGGGAAACACTTCTTGATTACAAATGACCACGTCACACCCTTGTTGTCCTTGCTCTCGAGACACTGTATAAACATAGAAAACACATTCACAGTCAAGCCAAAGGCAATCAACTGCAGCATGAAGACGGCAAGATGAGCCACCACGCACTGCCAAGTACTCGATCAGTTCATCCACTTTCGGAAACAGATCGATGGCACAGCTCATGTACTTGTGGCCCATGCACTCCACGAGCCCCATGCTGCAGACGAAGTTTCCCGAGCTGTCAATCGACGTCCCTGCCGCGGGAACCGGTCTGAACACACCAGCAAAACAGTTAGCACTCCATTGAGGCATAATAAACACATGCGTTGTGGTGCGCACACACCTAAAATCGATCGAGTTTCGAAACCTGTTCAGCATTCACAAGTTAGTAAAGTAAACGCCCCACACCAGACAATAAAAGCTCAGTCCCCAACAAATGCAAGCGCACTCTTCATCGCGAAGAAGTTGGAGTAAGGGCTTGGTGATGAACGCCATGCATCCGGGACTGCAAGTGCAAACACACATAACAAGCGGATCCGTCAACGAGCGCTCAATAGTGTCGAATTTGCGGTGCACACAGCTTCGCACCAGAATGCTCGCCAGAAGAGGTCGAGGCGAACTTTCCCGGATACCGGCACTTTCACAGCAGCAACATCCGCCTCCTCCTCTTTCACATCCAGCTCCAGCTCCTCCTCCTCCTCCTCGTTGGTTGGTTCTTGCACACCTGGAGCAGCCAGTGTTGGTGCGGCGGGCGATTCGCGTTCACTGTCGGCTGCCACCTCCTTCTGTTCGCCGACCACCTTTAAGCACACATCTGGATAGAACTGCAACAAAACAGGACAGAGTATGATCAGACGACAAGCGGAGGCCAGGTGATCAGGTAGAGCCCTTGCACAACAAACTACTGACCTGCTTTGGTCCCTTGTAAGCAGAGCAAATGCTGGCGTGCAACTCGGCGAGTCCAACGCCATCCGTCTCCGTGCCCAGTAGCTTTGAGTCCACAACCGTCTGACGACCAAAGGACCATCCGTCAGTCTGTGCTTTGTTCGAGCACTCGCAAAACCAGAAGAACTATCGCACGTAGGGCATCCACTCGACGCTCCCAGACTTGTACTTGACGATCATCTGACGCAAGCAACAACGCCAGTTAGACAGCGTCAGCTCGTCGAAATCGCCGGCGCGAAACAACGAAGCACCGCATACGGCACGCACTTCGCGGAGCAGCTCGTCGCTCTTGGTCTTGTAGCACTCGTCCACCACGGTGCGCTCTTCCGGCTTTAAACAATTCTTCATCTTCTCGCCCCAGTCGCCAATGTTGCCGGACTCGTCGCGCTCCACGCACTGTTCATGTCATGTCATCATCGTCCGGTGCGATGAGATGAGCAAACTCCTCCAATTAGGAGATCAGCCGAATGAGCGAACGCTCCAGTCAGCACCTACCGCGATGTTCCCGAGGTACTTGACAACATCGCCGCGGTCTTTCTCGATCAGACACACTTGCAAGCGGTGGCCCGTGCACTCGAGCGCGCCGCCTTCGCACTGCAACTCGCCATTCTCCTCCCACATGCCCGCGGCGGGAAGAAGTCTGATGCACACACATGCACACATGTGACGCCACCCGCCATAGAAGAAATGAAAAAGTTGACCAATCGACGCACTGGAGGTCGACGATCGTCCGGAATCTTCACACACAATAACGCATGCACAACACACAGATGCGAGCATATCAGCGGCAGGAGCGAAGGTCGTCGCCCGCCAGAGCACTGGGCACGCACTGCTCGTTGCGCATGAGCTCCAGCAGCGGGTCGCTGACAAACCACTGGCACGCCGGGCTGCACACGCAGGCAACGTGCGTCAGTCGCCTCCCCAGCAGCAGCTCTTAGCAGCAGCTCCTAGTCGTCCGCACCAGAACGCGCGGAAATACACTTGCAGCGGCACGCGGTAGCGCGGCGCTACAGAGCTCGCGGCGCTGCTGCCGCTGCCGGCGCCCAGCAGCGCGAGCGCGACTAGCGAGAATAGCCAGGCGAGGCGAGCGCTCATGAGAGACCTCGGCGGCGGAGGCGGAGGAGGTGGAGGGAAGCAAGTACGCAGGGAGCAGAGAGCGAGCTCCAAGTGGCGGTTGATCATGAAAGTCAAGCACGAATGTACCGGTAGAGGTGTCGAATGGTACAGTGTACCAGAGTAAATTTAGCCGTTTTGACATGCATGTCGACGCATAATTGGATATAGCAGCACTCGAGCAAGATAAGAAGAGCGGCACAAGATGGCAGGCACGTAGCTAATGCTAATAGCAGGCGGCGGAGAGCAGCAGCCCGCATGGCTCCGCTCGCGCCGCAGAAAGCAACCGACCGCAGTCAGTCGGCCGGCCGGCGCGATGCTCAACAGCCAGGTGCTAAGCGCCGACGCACTTGACGCGCACCGCCAAGTGCTCGAGATGGCGGCGACGATCGAGACGCTCGCGCGCGACTTCGAGTGCCAGCAGCAGGAGCTGCTGCGCGCGTACGAGCGCATCCGTGAGCTCACGCGCATGCGCGACGACGACGAGGACGACGGCGGCGATACTCTCACCAGTCGTTCGCTCGAGGAGGCGATCAGTAGTCGTGATGGCGGCAGGTGCTGCACGCACCAGGAAGAGCTCGCCGAGCTGCGGCAGGTGCGCGCGCGTCTCAGGTTTCTCTTTGCATTCCCGGAAAGGCTGCGCGCCTGAATGAATGTCGTGTGGTGTATTTCACCTGCAGCTGCTCGACGTGAAGGACACTGCGCTCGCAGACGCGCTGCAGCAGCGAAGCGAGTGTCGTGCGGAGCTTGAGCGCGCTGAAGCCCTCGTGCGGGATCTTCGGGCGACGAGTCTCGACGGGGGCAACGCTCGCACCGGTTGGAGAGGGATGTACCCGACGGCGACTAATGTCGCTGGTCACTATGCGTCTGGCGTCGCTGTGGCGCCCTCAACGCAGTCGCTTCTCGCGTCTGGATACGTCTGTGGCGCTGGAGCTGGCGGCGGAGCGATCGAAGTGCCTCGTAACGAGCGTTTCGACCACGAGAGCACGTACCAACGAAAGGAGAACGACGAGCTGTTCTGGCGCAAGCAATACAAAGAAGCCGTGCGCATGCGCAAGAAGTATGGGCTTGTGAACCCAGTAGCGGGGCAGCCGCATAGCACCTGTGCTAATGGTAGCGGCGCTCATGGCTCTGGAGCGCCTCGTCCGTCGCTCAAGATCTTTTCGTACCCGGACAACCGGCGGCAGAAGGGGATCAAGGACGAGAACGTGCCGTTCTCGAGGTATATCGGCATCAGCGCACGGCAGCACGAGATCATCAAGGAGCAGCATCGGATTCTTGCGTGAGGAGCGCGCCGCACCTCGCCGACAGCACAAGTGAGGAGAACTATGCAAGTCATCAGAAGGGTAGGGAGCGAAGGCATTTGATTGAGCAATGAAACTGCAGACATACACGAAGCAAAAAAAGCTGCTGGAGACGCACGAGCGAACGAGTAGCTGATCGGCGCATCGCGGCTCTCTCGGAAGGCAGAGCGCTCAGAGTGCGCCAGGAGCGGTCACCGGCGCTGGCACGTGCGTCGTAGCTGCACCACCCGCCCCTGCCACCGTGGTCCCTGGAGCTTGGAGGAGTTTCCCCTCTCGCGCAGACTGGATGGCGGCGTTGATCACTTGGCGGCGCTTCACTTCCGACACATTTCGCGGGATCTCCGGAGCTGGGATCGTCCGCCCGTCCACGACGAAGTGCGTCACACGCTCGTACGGGAACGCCGTCAGTGCTGACTCGTGGAAGTACCCCGTGAACTTGAGGCGGCGGAGGTACACTTCATAGATCTTCTCGAGCGGCCGCGTCTCAACAATGAACCCAGAGCCCATCATCGTCACCACGCGCTCACCCTTCTGGAATTTGGGCTTGTTGAACAGGTTCATCGTCCAGCCGCGCGCGTTCACTAAGGGTGCAGCAGGCGCGTTGTTGAGGCGGGCCACAACATTCGCGTAGCCGTTGCTCGTACTGCCACGGATCGTCGAGTAGCCTTCGAAGAGCATGTTCTTCGTGCTCTGCATGATCGACCCGCGCGGGTTGATCTTCTCGAACTTCTTGGTCGTGGCCTTCATGCGCCAGACGTGCTCGTCGTCCCAGCGCCAGTCGAGCGCGATGCTGTACATGTCGTCCTCGACAAAATACTGCTCTACAGTCGCAAGGCCCCAGCGCGTCTTCACGCGCTCCCCGACGACCGACTTGATCTCGCGGATGATCATGTCCTCGCGCAGGTACGCGACGCTCTTGGGTACGAGCTCGACGATATAGAAGCCGTCATCCTGGCGGATGTCGACCACGACGCCCGTGCCGAACTTGGTGGCGACACACGCGCCGCGTCGCGGCTTCTGGTTCGCTCCGTCCGCGTGCGGCGAGAGCGCGTTCGCGTCGTCCTCCGTGAGCGAGTTGCGGTCCCTCGACGGGCTACCATCCGCCGTGCTACTGTTGTTGCTGCCGGTGCTACTGCTGCTCTGACGGATGGTCATGCGGCGGTAGAGCGTGCTCACGTTCTGCTCGATGGACATTCCGCGCCGCCGGATCGCCGCCGCGGCCGCTGCCGCCGCCGACTGCTGCTGCGGCTGTGGCGGCGACGGGCGTTGGTCCGCGTCGTTCGAGCGCCGGTCCGCGAGCTCCGGCAGCTCTTTGAGCTTGTCGGCGGGGTCCTCGGCGGTTTCCACTGGGCCGCTGGCGCTGGCGGCACCGCTGCCGTTCTTCGGCTGCAGCAGGTACGACGGCACTTTTGGGAGGTAGCTGCCGAGCCCCATGAACTTTTTCTTGCTGCCCGCGGCGGCGCCAGTGGCGACGGGGGGTGGCGAAGAGTCGGTCGCCGTGGTCGTCGACGTTGTCGTCGTCGTCGTCGTTGCGGTGGCAATGCTGTCGTCGACCATGATAAATTGCGCGCTAAGTGTACTGATGTGCGAAAACATCAACTATTAAACGCCAGCTCGCTTTCGTTAGGTGAACCGGTTCGGTTCGGTTCGGTTCGGTTCAGGGTGGCTCGGACGTTGCAAATTCAAAAACAATCGCTCGTCCTTCAACGGCCATGGACTTCATGCCTGCAAAAGTCCAACGCTAAGCACGTGCTCCGAGCAAAACGTTCGACATTGCTCAAAAGACAGCAACGCATCACTGCCAGAAGCCTGCGATTTGAATGAAAGAACAGTAGTGGCTATTTCTGAGTACAACCCATCCGAACAGAGAGCGAATCAGAATGCCCAGTGCGACTCTGCATACAAATCCACGTCAAATACCCCTTTCTGAGTCAACATTCCCGCATTTTCTTATTCTGCATAAAAGGCAATTAGCTTACTTTTGTTCGCAGCATCTTTCGGAGGATTCGGGAGAGAGAGAAGTCCCACACAGATTCAGGTCGACACTCTGGCCTTTCACTTTCTTTCGAGACAACACAATCACACAAATCACTAAAATACACTAAAAATCAACTTCCAGCCATCCGTTACAAAGTAACCCACAAAACAATTCGTAAGAGAAGCTGTAGTCAAAGGGAAATAAAACGTTTAGATCGAGTAGTAAAACGATGACTGAGGTCACATGGTTTGCTCCTGCGGTCGCAAAACATAGAAATAGACACCTGCAAGTCAGAATAACGGTATCGTGTACAAAAGACCATCACTAAAGGCATCACGAATCCAATCGAAAACGCAGAGGTCACTTGCCAACATCAGCCGGGCCGATTAACAAGCCCAGGAACAGAACGGTCATACCATTACAATCCCAAACACCGACTCCACAACATCTCGAAACCGATACCAACAAACTCGCATCGTACTCATGTCTTCTCGGGATCGAGTGTTCTTGGGAGTACTCTGCGATCGAAGAAAGATGTGTGTGTGTGTTTGATCCGTCAGTCGGTCAGTC